>VDFB02270651.1:518191727-518416167 GCA_007258455.2 Sequoia sempervirens | reverse complement strand
AACTCTGGTTTTTTAGATATGTGATGTCTTTGTACATTTTTTTTCATTCTATTATGGCTTGCTTTCATTTTTGTTGGTTTTCATATTCCATGTTGATCATTGTTTTTTTGTCATGTTACAACCTTAGGTTGTCAATGGAAATTTTAAATTACAAAATTCTATACACTTTCCAATTATATTTTTAAACCACATCTCTTTGAGGAATTTTGTTATTTAACAATTGACTTAATTTGTGTATGCTTCCAAAGCTTTCATTGAGGTATTTTGTCAAATAGTTATACAAACTAGTTGATTGCCCTGTGTATGCTACCAAATTTTCCATACATGTCTCTAAAAAATTAGAATATACTCCTAATGCAGTATGGGAGGCCTACCACACACAAACACACAACTCCAATTTACAAACACAATTTTCAAATTACATTTTCATCAGCACCTCTTCATTCGGCATATTCACACTGTTACTTGTAGCATATGAAAATCACTCAATCAGGTATAATTCCACTCACACAACCTTTCAACTCATAACACAACACACATGAGGGACCCATTACAGAGCATTTCAACATATCCAACAATCACCAATGTTTTTTTATCTAACTGAATAAATTAGGATTTCTATGCTTTTAAGGGCCCAAAGTAGCCCACTTTTACAAAGGAATCACCTTCAAAACTTTTCCAAATCTCTTGAAACCTTGGGGTAGCACTTTATATATGTCAAAACCTCAAATTACAGTGTTATATTGTAGACATTCAATCATTTACCACCCAAACCATAAAAACCTCTCCCTAGGCTTAGAAACCCTAGGTTTTATTGAAAGTAGCACTTGCCAAACACTCCAAAACTTGACAACTATTCAAAAAATTCTAAATACCCTAATCATGCTCAATCTAACATAAAATAATGCTTCCCAACTCAGAAACTCAATTTCACTCACCAAAACCTCATTTTTCTTAAGGAAATCTCAACATTTCCTCATTTGGTTTGATGCCCAATCCAAGGATCATCCTCCATTCAATTTTCTCATGGATTTTGATAATGTTTCCATCCTAAAACAAACCACTTCAACTTCGAAAACTAACATTTGAAAGAGCTAACCATTGGTCTCCCTCTTTAATACAGTTTTACAACCTTGGTGCAGGAGCACCTACACCTCATCCTCCTTATTTGATCATTTGATAATAATTAGGAGATTAATAGGTAGGTGGATGAGTCTTTGAGCATTTTTTGTTTTTAATAAGGTCAATCAAGACCACTAAGCATGTATTAGGTTGAGTTTTTGAGTTTAGGTGTTAAAATGTGAAAAATGGTGATCTTGCACTAAAGTATCTTTATAGCCTTTGAAGGAAAGCTTTTGAATTTACATGTAAAGTGTGCAAGATAGTGTTTTGTGGATGTAATAAGGCTCATTTCAAGCCATTGGTGTGGTTTTAGTGAGTTATAGGTGTTAGGGGTACAAACTTACAATATGAGTAATATTGTTGTTATATCATGTGTAAATGATGTAAACTTGGCCTTCAACGGTCATTACGGCTTTGAAATTCAGTTTCAAGGTAGTTGGTTGGTGGGATGTGAATAAGAAGCCTTTAAATGGCATGTAGACATGGAATGCAAGTTTTATTTTGAGTTTTTGAGAAGAAAATACATTGAAATATCAAGTTTAGCAGCAATTTTCTATGTTTTCATATTTTTTCCTGACCTGTAACTCATGTAGGGGACCCTATGATGTTTGATATAAGTGTAGGATGCATGATTTGAGTGCTAGGAAAGAAATAGGAGTAATAAACCTGCTGCTACAATGAGTTTTGTGAACAAAAATGCATGTAAATGAAGGCTTAGGCCTTGGGTTTGGTAGAATCTCTATGAGAAGTCATGATGTTTTGAACTTTTAGGCATATGTTGGGTTAATTTCCTTTGTTCAAGTTGGTTTAAAGTCAGGGAGGTTGTGGAAGTAGCATATTCAATAAACCCTCTTGAATAGTGCATGAAACAAGGGTTTTTAGGTTTGGCATGAATTTTATTGTACCAGAGGAATCTAGTTATGGTTTTGGAGGTTTGGGAACCTAAGAAATGCTTCCCCAAGGTTTCAAGGTCCTGTGATAAGTTTGAGGGCATGTTGCATTGCAAATTAGGCCTAATTAACCTAATTAGGTCAACCTAGAAGGGGTGTTTTTGGGGATTTGGTCCAAAGGACTTGTACCTGAAATTGAGATATGTATAATAAATCTGAAATGGGTATCTAAAAACATCAATATTTTGTATAGTGTTTTGGAGAAAATTTGAGTTATTGGGAAAAAATTGAATTTCCACTACTACTAGGGTTCAAGGGGTGAAAGTGTGAAATCTAACTTCTAATGATTGTCAAGCTTTGAGGGTTGTTTAGTTTTTTCAAATAGGTCATCTTAATCTTGTTATATTCCTCTTAAAGGCATGTTTTCAAATTGGTTGTGATTGAGCCTCCCAGGTCTACAACAAAGCCTTCACTATTTGTTAATTTCACAACTTAGCACTTTTTGCACATTTTGAAAATTCTACTACCTATTTAAACTAATTTGGTTTCAATCTCTATTTCTAAATTACCTCATCAGTAAAACTACCTCAACACCTATGTTTTCTATTTATGAATCCTTGAATGACATGTATATTTCATTTATTTTAATGGATACATTTTTGAGGAACTCATATTCGTCTCATTACCATGCTATAGGTAAAATTATTTGCCATGCTGAAGAAATGAACAATGAAGAAACTAATAGAGGAAGAGTATGAAACCTTCAAAGCAAAAGAGAGAGAATGGGTGGTGACATATTGTGAAAAGAAGAAATTGGAAACGATTGATGAAAACAAGCCAATTGAAGAGGAACCTCAACTATCAAAAAGAGAAAAGAAATTGGCAGGACAAAGGGAACAAATGCGAAAGAGTTGTGCCACGATAGATGCAGATACCATAGTTGGAGACACACCCTCTACCGTAAGTGAATACGAAGGGACACCATTAAGCACAAGTGAATATGGAGGGAAACCATCTACCACAAGTGAATATGATTGGACACCATCCATCGCATCTCAAGTTGAGAGTATATCATCACTCCAATTTGATGAAGAAGGTATGCCATCATCACCACATGAAGATCCAGGTATGTCTTCTACTCCACCATCAATTGAAGGCATGCAATCTAGCACACCTCAATTAAATATTGATGAATTGCTAATGTTGAAACGTATGTACCTAGGAGAACACCACCTAGAATTTCACATAGAAAGCCAAAGTTTTTGATTAATATTGATGAGGATATTTTGTAGCACATGGAAGGTAGGATTCCAGAATGCACTTGTAGAAGATATGTTGATTAGATTTGGAAAATATTACTTGAAAGGCTAAATGAGACCACAAGATGTCAACTATTTGTTCAAATGATGTGGGGTTTAAAGTACAAAAACATCATGAAGACTCTTGGGTTGAGAACATCGAATGCATCAAGTGAAAACACTATTGTGAAGAATCTAATGGATGCTTATGAGAGTGTGGGTAAGAACTCATGCTCAAAGGATACTAATGTCACCTGATGTGGTATTACATCAACTTTGGTAAGCTATCAAACAAAGAGATCTCATCTCATTAAAAAGACAAGTGAACAAAAGGGAATTAGTAGAAAAACTTTATCAAAAACCATTCAAAGGTGGCAAAGCATTGAGGGCATCAATTCAAATGAATTATGGGAATTCTTGGGAAGAGTGCCACATAAAGATAATTTTTTTGTTGAATCATTAAGAGAAATAATTTAAGAGTATTGGAAGAATAATACAAGGCCATCTCCAAATCAAAGGGATGTTGTAAGAAGGAGAATTGGTAGTTGAAACTGTTAGCCACATCCAAAGCATTTTTTGGATATGACTCAAAACCATTTTTTTTGTAAATTTAAAAATGATTATCCTCAAATTAGTATTTCTCAAATAATTTTTAAAATGATTAAACCTTTTTATGTCAAGATAAATCACACATGCACTACTTGTTGTTGTAGACTACATATTGAATTCTCTAACCATTATGATGTTTATCATTCTATATGTTTATATTTGCATACTAATGATTTTTTGTAGGATTGTAGCATAGAAGCCCCACCAAAATCTTCAAGAGAGTTCTTATAAATTTTTTTATGTCAAATAGAGGATGGCCAAATATTCTATAGGGCAACATGCTTGGATGGTTCATGTGAGCATTGTGGTGGCTTGCAACGAATGCCAATATGTCAACATATGGAAAGCATAGATGAGGTGGGATAGAAACTAGTAGATTTTGGGAAGTATAAAATAGTGGAATATGCTACAAAAGATGGGTCTCAAGAAAAAAGGTGTGATTTGGTTATTGAGAAGATTCCAGTGTATTAGTTTATGTGCATGTTTCGTGAGAATCTAGTGTATGAGTATGAAAGGCATACCCATAGAGCCCAATGAATGGAAACAAAATTCAAGCTATGCAAGGACACCTTTCCAATTGGTAGCATAGTATTAGTGGTTGAATTTGTAGAGAACTACACTCTACAACCACAGTGTGAGGTTCAGTCATAGTATTACAACTCCACACAAGTTTTGATATTTTTGCACATAGAATTCATTCATGCAGCTGATAGTATAGAGGACCAAAGGAAGGTATCAAGGGAGTATCACTTTTATATTAGTAATGATTGCACACATTCTCTAGATTTCATGCAAGGTTGCTTACAGATGTTCTAGAGTGATTTGGCTTAGATGGGCATAGCATACGGTTGGCATATAATATGGTCAGATAACTTTGCAGCACAATTCAAGAATGCACACATGTTCTACTAGTTGTGCAAGATGCATCTCACTATAGGTGTTCAAGATATGTGGAACTCTTGTGAGGTTAGGCATGGAAAGGGGGAACATGATGGTGCAAGAGCATGCATGAAAAGAGCATTAGCACGAGAAGAGTTAAAGTATAAAGACAATGCAAATTTAATAGATGCAAGATCAATCATTGAGTGGTGTAATGCTTCGATGGGTCCAAGTAATGAAGTTACATCTTCAGTTCATATATTTTTTTGGTTGATGGAAGATACTAACATTGCACTATATGAGGATTGTTGTACACTAATAGGATTGAGTGAGCTACACTCGTTCCTTAGGTCAAATGCAGGTTCATGGAGTATCAATACACGTAAGATGGCTTGCTTTTGTTCTTCATGTACAATTCAAGCCTGAAATGATTGTGAGTCAAGGGAGTGGGTTGAAAAATGGTTGACAAGTTATCTTACCCCACTTCACATGTATCACCCTCTGATGGCATTGGAACTAATACAGATGGAATCATCAGTCGACTTTGACCACATATCAGATCTAGCTCAACTAGGTAATATATCTACTTGCTTAGTTTTTGAAATTCCATATTGTTATCTTACTTTGTACTATGTTCATAATGTTGCCTAATTTGAGGAGATATGCCACACATATCAATGTAGGGCATGTTTAAGTAGTTATTACAGATGAAGAGAACGAAGATGGAAAAAACTATTACTTGTGTCATTGTGTTGGGGCCAAAAATAAATTGGAAGGCCCAATTATAGATGGAGAAAACATCGAATACCCTATAGGCTAAGTTGTTGTTACTGGAATGTGGCTTAGAAGTTACCCACATAAAAGTGTTAAACATTGGTTGTTTTAGGACTTTGACATACATCATAAGATTCTTCATTACTCATACCTTGTTGTGGCATCCAATGTTCATTTGAACAAATATGGGGGTAGACCTTTGAACAAGACCTTGTGGAAGGTCCATGAGTCTAACCATGAGGCAATACTTGACACAATAAAGAGTAGAGCCGACTGAGATGGTTCATTGGATTAGTTTGTAAGTATATGTGCAATGGTTCTTATTAATTTATATTTCTATCCACGTTAATTTGTTTGATGCCAATGCTATCATATTATTTTACTTTGAGTATCTATAAGTAACTCGGTAAACATTGATTGGTGTCCCCTTGCAGAAAATCAAGATTTATGAGCCATCCAAGAGAATCTCAGGCAAAAAATAAATGCAGCATCCCTATTTTGATGATCTTGACAAATCTTAATTATGATTAAATAAGCCATTACAAAATTCTGTATGAAGCTTGGTGAGGGAATTTCAAGTTATTCATTTGAAGTTAACCTTATCATGAGCGCCTATGATGTAGACATTATAAGAGCATTTCTAATTTCAAGATATTCTATTCATGAGAGGTGTTGTGTGCAATAGGTATCTTGTAGCTCCCAGTGAAGATGTATGGCTAGGAGTTACTAAGTTGAGAGATTGACATGCCTATCTGTAAGTGCCTTCTATCTATTTTCATTTCATTTCTAGTTTGGATGAGTTATTTCTTTTTATTCTTTTACTTTGCATATCTATAACTAAACTAGTAAAAATTGATTGGTCTCTCCTTGCAAAAAATAATAATTTTTGAGCCATCAAAGAGAATCTCGGCCAAAAAATCAATGCAACATCCTTATTTTGATGATCTTGACAAATCTCAATTCTGATTTGAAGCCATTATAAAAGATTGTGTGAAGCTTTGTGAGGGAATCTCAAGTTACTCATTGGAAGTTAACCTCTAAATGAGAACCTATGATGTAAAAATTATAAGAGAATCTTGAATGTATGAGTGACATTGTAAAATATCCATGAGAACAAAGTACCTAAGGCATTGTAATGAGATTTACTGAAATATTGAAATTTGGTGTAGGGGCACCAAGGTTATTGAGAAAATTTGGTTCACAGAAGTCTTTTAAGTTAGTTTTATGTTTTGTGTTTTGTTAGTTAAATAAGGTCATAACACATCCACAATTGATTTATAATGTAATAAGTCATGTTATTTACAAAAATAATAGTTAGGCATGATTGGAAAGATGTAGAATCATTTGTAAAGGCTATTTAAAGCCTCTTGAAGGCTATTTATGTCAATATTTGGATTTGTAGCCTTTTGAAGGAAAATATTTGAATATGGTTGTAAATGTGCAAGAATAAGGTCTAAGATTTTTATATACCATTTAAAGAGCTTGTTTTTCATGGGGTTTCTTTCAAAGCCTCTGCTTTTATTATTCCTACGGTAAACTATTTGATAGAGTTGGTGGAATTACCTTTCCTAGTAATCACTATTAGTGAGATTGAGATTGTTAACCTTTAGAGAGTAGGACTTGTGCAAAAGGAATTTTATATGGCTATTGTTTTCAAAGAATTCAAGCGAGATGTACTCCACATTCATGCCATTCCTCAATCTTCACTTGATGGAATCAAGGAATGGCTGAAATCCATGGTTATAAAGTATTATGAAAGCATAATGAAATTGTACTAGTGGCCAATTTTGAAGACTATTACTAATGATCCAAATAAATTTATTGAAGATTTTCATTGGGAATTTTTAAATATGGAAGCTAGTGATTCTAATTCTGATAATTTAGAAGAGTCAGATCAAGGATATGAACCCTCTAATGTAGAAGAGGAAACATAATCATATTTCATGTAGCCACCATCAAGAGTGTTACAATCCAACAAGATGGAGGGAGTTCTTATATAAGGATAATTTTCAATGTTGCAGGTACCGACTTTAATACCAACTACAATGGCAACATTAAAATTCCCTAGCAGTATTTATGTTGATGAAATTTCCTTTAGGTGCAAGGATTCAAAGAACATCAACCATGTGGTACAAATGATTAAATAAAAAAGATGATCTATATCAATGAAAGAATCTAGAAAGGTAGAGAGAGCTACATTGGTGACTCAAGAGAAACTTTAGCTTTCAAAAACAAAGAAAATTTGGCTAGCAGATGTGTCGATTAGGCCAACATTTGGTGGAAGAGGAAGAAAGATGATTGGAACTCTAGAGACCCATCATAATAGATTTCGATATTCAACCATGAGAGTAGAAGAGAGAGCTGATATCATGTATCAAAAAGTTAAGCACGCATTCTTCCCACTAGTGGAGAAGGTGTTGATTACTTTGCTTCATTTTCATTTGCATAACCATATCAAGGCATGGGAACCAAGAAGACCAAGGATGTCCAGTTTTATGTGGAGGTAATGGATGTCATCCAAAATTTAGGAGGGGCAAGAAGGTCAATGCATGATCTTGATGAAATTGAAGAAAAATAATAAGAGAGGAACATGAAAACTAAAATCAATACAAAGTTTCAAGGATTTTTCAAGCGAGTAAGAGAACTATGGGAGCAGCCTCATCTAGAATATTTTGAACTAGATTTTGAAATACCATTTAGAGAGCTTGGTTTTCATGGAATTCCTTTCAAAGCCTCTTCTTTTATTGTTCCTATGCTAGACTATTTGGTAGAGTTGGTGGAATTACCTTTCTTAGTAATCGTTATTAGTGAGATTGAGATTGCTAACCTTGAGAGAGTAGGAATTGGGCAAAAGGAATTTGATATGGCTATTTCTTTCAAAGACTTCAAATGGGATGTACTCTGCATTGATGCCATTATGTAATCTTCACTTGATGGCATCAAGGAATGGATGAACTCCATGGTTATAAAGTATTATGAAAGTAGAATGAACTTGTATTAGCGGCCAATTTTGAAGACTATTATTGATGATCCAAATAAATTTATTGAAGATGTTGGTTAGGATTTTTTGAATATGGAATCTAGTGATTCTGATTCTGATAATTTGGACGAGTTAGATCAAGGTTATGAACCCTCTAATGTAGAAGAGGAATCAAAATCACTCTTCATGTTGCAGGTACTAGCTTTAACACCAACTACAATGGCAACATTGAAATTCCCTAGAAATATTTATGTAAAGGAAATTTCCTTTAGATGCAAGGATTCAAAGCACATCAACCATGTGGTATAGATGCTTAAATCCTAGAGATGATTTGTTGCAATGAAAGAGTCTAAAAAGGCAGAGAGAGCTACATTGGTGACTTAGGAGAAACTTCATCTTTCAAAAACAAAGCCAATTAGGCCGGCAGATGTGTGGAGCAGTCCAACATTTAGTGGAAGAGGAAGGAAGATGACAGGAAATTATGAGGCCCACCATACTAGATTTTGATATTCAACCATGAGAGTAGAAGAGAGAGTTGATATCATGTATCAAAACATTAAGCATTCATTCTTCCAGCTAGCAGAGAAGGAGATGATTAGTTTGCTTCATTTTCATTTGCATAACCATATCAAGGCATGGGAACCAAGAAGACCAAGGAAGTCCAGTTTTATGTGGAGGTAATGGATGTGGTCCGAACTTTAGGAGGGGCAAGAAGGTCAATGTATGATCCTGATGAAATTGAGGAAGTACAACAAGAGGGGGACATGAAAAATAAAATCAATACAGAGTTTCAAGGATTTGTGAAGCGAGTAAGAGAGCTATGGGAGTGGCCTCATCTAAAAGATTTTGAACTAGAGTTTGATATACCATTTAGAGAGCTTGGTTTTCATGGAGTTCCATTCAAAGCCTCTAATTTTATTTTTCCTACGATAAACATGTATAATAACCTTCAATTACTCAAAGGAGAGGTTGTTGGTTAATTTGTAACCCATTTTTTATCAAGAACATTATTTTCTAGAAATTTATTAGTTTTTCTCACTTTTCTTGTTATTGTACGGCATGTACAAACACTAAGATGATATCAAACCTATTGGATGTTGTAGATTGATGAATTAGCTTTCATTTTCACCTATTTATAGGTTCTAACTCTTTTTTATAGTGAAAGTTATCTTATTTTTATTGTTGCTACCTACTTTCATAGTGTTCTTAGATTGAAGGGTTTCATGATGTAATTCAACCCATTCCACTTTTTATTCCTATTGTAACTTGTGGAATGGGTCCTCTAACTTGTAAAATACATGTCTAACCTATTTAGAATGTTGTGGAGTCAAGGTTGGGTGTTTGGGATGATGTTATAGGGTTGTAGCAGGGTATTTTCATCATGAAAATGAGGGTTTCAAGTGGTGTTTTGACAAAATGTGGGAAGGAATTTCCATGTAATGTATTATTCAACATGTGCAGGGTATGGTAAGTATGTTGGGTGCTTTGTTTGGGTATGGCAGGTGTGGGAGATAAGAGTTTCATTAAAACCCCAAGTATTTTGCTTGAAATAGAGGGTTTGGTGTATGAGGGGTCTAAAGGTCTTGGACCTCGAAACAAATCATGGAATTGGAGGTTTTGAAACAACATACTATTGTTTGAGGAGTTTGAGTGAAGATTTAGTGTTTAAAAGGTTGACTCTTTGTAAATAGGGCTAATTTAGTAACCTTTATGCAAGGTGGTCTATTGGATCTTAATGATGGTACAAAGAAACATGGTCTGATCTATTGAGAATTTGTCTTAGGGTCTGTGTTAAAGCTTGATTGATGTTTGGTTGGCCATTGGATCACCTTCTCTAAAAGATAAGCTCATTTGATGAGATTTGGAGACTAATAGCTAGGCAAGGGTTTATTGAAAACCCATACTCGAAACCTTCCCACAGCCAACCAAAGCTTAAAACACCTTCAAAAAGGTCTTCCCAATCTTAAAAGTTCAAGAGATATTGCTAGCCCCAAATATTTCTTCAAACTTTAGCAATAAACCACCATTTTCCACTAAAAAATGCACCATTTGACATCTAGGGCATCACCTAAAAACCCTCTATTTGCCTCCCTTGTGCACAAAAATTTGCACACATGTTTTATAGCCATAACTAAGAATTTCCATCAAGTTTTAGAAGCATACAGTGGGTGAAAGGCTTAATATGACATTTTAATGCACTTAAAACCCTTAAAACAGGGTATACAAACCGACCCTCAATAATTGGCTTCTAAAATACACAAAATCACTTGAAATCGAACAAAACCAAAACTAAAACAGAGTTAATTCTGCTACCCACTGAATTCCATCGAAAAGAGGGAACAATCACCTTGTATGGAATTGTATAGTTCAATGAAACATCAAATTAGAAATGTACAAGGGTAGCAATCTTTGATGATGTATTACTTGGATACCATGGCACTTACGAAATCTATGTCTAAACCTATGGAATCATGTTAGGGCCATCTACAATAACCTCTCTCAACTTTTGTTATCTCAAATGTTTTCCCATGGTTTCTAGTTTTCAATTGATGGAAAAAGTGTCAAATGCAAGTAGTGGAAAGTTGCAAAGTGGTGCAACTTTCATTCTGCAACTTTTGTGACAAAAAAAAATGTTCCAATGTGTCTAAATAGGTATGATTACACTAGACACGGTCCTCTTTTGTAACCAAACACACAAAATCACTTCGAGCTATGTTCAACTGGATTGATCCCTTAAGGGTCCAATGTGCAAAATGGCTGCAAAATTCAGCATGTTGCTACTCAGATACCGCGATGCTTAGAAATTTCTCATCTAATCCTATGGGATCACATTGGGCCCCTCTACAATAACCTCTCTCAATTTTTGTTATCTCAGAGTGGTTTTCCCGTGGTGTCCAATTTTCAGTTGAAGTAGTGGAAAGTTACAAAGTGGTGCAACTTTCATTCTGCAACTCGTGTGACCAAACAAACTATTCCAACATGTCAAATAGGTGTGTTTATGTTAGGAATGGTCCTCTTTTGCACCCAAACATGCAGAATTTCTTTGAGCTACGTTCAACCAGATCGATCCCTTAAGGGTCCAAAGTGTAAAATGGTTGCAAAATTCAACATGTTGTTACTCAGATACCATGATGCTTAGAAACTTCTTTTCTGATCCTATGGGATTATGTTGGGCCTTTCTACAATAACCTCTCTTGGTTTTTGTTATCTCAGATTGGTTTTTTTGTGATGTCCATTTTTTAGTTTAAGAAAAAAATGTCAAATGCAAGTAGTGCAAAGTTGCAAAGTGGTGCAACTTTTGTTCTGTAATTCATGTGACCAAAAAAACTATTCCAACATGTCCAAATAGGTATTTTTATGCTAGGAATGGTCCTCTTTGTCACCTAAACATGTGTAATTGCTCTAAGCTAAGTTCAACCAGATTGATTCCTTAAGGGTCAAAGTGAAAAATGACTACAAACTTCAGCATGTTGTTACTCAGATACAAACACTTACAAACTTCTCATCTAATCCTATGAGATCATGTTTGGCCCCTCTATAATAACTTCTCTAATTTTTTTTTTTTTAATCTCAGAGTGGTTTTCCCATGGTGTCCAGTTTTTAGTTGATGGAAAAAGTGTCAAATGCAAGTAGTGGAACATTGCAAAGTGGTGCAACTTTCATTCTACAACTCGTGTGACCAAAAAAACTATTCCAACACATCTAAATAGGTATATTTACACTAGGAATGACCCTCTTTTGTACCAAATCATGTGGAATATCTCTGAGTTACGTTCAACCAAATCAATCCCTTAAGGGTCCAAAGTGAAAACTAGCTACAAAGTTTAGCATGTTGTTACTCAAATACCATGATGCTTAGAAACTTCTCATTTGATCCTATGGGATCATGTTGGGCCCCTTTACAATAACCTCTCTTGTTTTTTTTTTATCTCAAAGTGGTTTTCCTATGGTGTTCAATTTTTAGTTGATGGAAAAAGTGTCAAATGCAAGCAGTGGAAAGTTGCAAAGTGGTGAAACTTTCATTCTGCAAGTTGTGTGACCAAAATAACTATTCCAATGCATTTAAATATGTATTTTTATGCTAATCATGGTCCTCTTTCACACCCAAACACGCGGGATCCAAGCTATGTTCAATCAGATCAATCCCTTAAGGGTCCAAAGTGTAAAATGGCTACAAACTTCAGCATGTTGTTACTTGGATACCGTGATGCTTAGAAACTTCTCATCTAATCTTATGGGATCATGTTGGACCCCTCTACAATAACCTCTCTCATTTTTTGTTATCTCACAGTTGTTTTCCTATGGTGTCTAGTTTTTTAGTTCATGGAAAAGGTGTCAAATGCAAATAGTGGAAAGTTACAAAGTGGTACAACTTTCATTTTGCAACTTGTGTGACCAAAAAAATATTCCAACATGTTCATATAGGTATTTTTATACTAGGCATGGTCCTCTTTTGCACCCAAACACGTTGAATTTCTCTGACCTATGTTCAACTAGATCGATCCCTTAAGGGTCCAAAGTGCAAAATGGCTACAAACTTCAGTATACTATTAATTGGATACTATGACACTTATAAACTTCTCATCTGATCCTATGGGATTGTATTGGACCCCTCTACAATAAAATCTCTCAGTTTTTGTTATCTTAGAGTAGTTTTCCCATGGTGTCCATTTTTCAGTTGATAGAAAAAGTGTCAAATGCAAGTAGTGGAAAGTTGCAAAGTAGTGTAACTTTCATTCTACAACTCATGTGACCAAACAGACTATTCCAACGCATCTGACTAGGTATGTTTATGCTAGGCATGGTCCTCTTTCACACCCAAGCACATGAAATCGCTCTGAGCTATGTTCAACTAGATCGATCCCTTAAGGGTTCAAGTGTAATATGTTGAAATAGGCCATTCCACCTATTGTTTAGGCTATGTCTCAATGATATAGGCTTGATGTAAGTAGGATAGGGAGTAGGAATAAGAAAATAGCATTGGTAAAGGAATTGGAAGAGATTACTAACACTACCCCTGTTCAAAATTCAAAATTGAGGCCCCTTAAAAGCAACGTTGGAAGAGGTGAAAAGAAGAAAGTTCTTGAAAATAAATTAGAATAGGTTGGAAATAGGGCGAGGTTGTGGATTTTGATGTGTTCAAAAGTTCTGCAAAGATAGGGGAGGTCAAAAGTATAATATGGCATGATGCCCTAGTTGGGAAAACAGGCGTTTTGAATGAAAAAGAGATGTTTGAGGGAGTAAAAGTGGGTAAAGTGAAGAGGCAACATAATTTGGTGGTTAATTAAGTTTGTGTAGGAAAAATGAAGTGTTGGAAAAGGTTTTGAGGTTCAGGTTTGAGTTCAGGGGTTCAGTTTTCCGGTTAGGCCAAATTTTTTTGGAGGGGGTTTGGTTCATTTTTGGGTTCATTGGTACAAAAATCATATAAAAACAAAATATATTTATATATATGCAGCCTAGAGGCATGCATTATGATTAGAATATCACATAACATCGTATAAACAACAAAACCACCATAAACTTGAATGTCATTTAAAACATGCATGATAAATATTCATTGTTGAAACTTGAATTGTGGTAGCTTCATATACATAGTCTATTGATGCTAGGGTTCAATTTGTATGATTTTGAAAAAAGAAGCCAACTAAATAGAGTTATCAGCATTCTTCATAAATCATAAGAATTTTTTTAGTACACTAGCCATTTTGATGTCTTCTTGTAGTCTAAAATATTATTTTGTATCATTGTTACATTGGTCGTGAGAGTGGTAGCTTAATATAGCTCCACAATACAAAATATGGTTTACCTGTGTAGTGTAACAATGGCATAAGAAAATTTTTCTTTCAAAGAACCAAAGGGTGAGTGCACCATTGAATTATATAAACACATATCTTTTTGTAATATCAAGGATAATTTTTGAAACTTCCATGCATTGCTAATCTAAAAGGAAAAGTCTTATGTATCCTTTGATTAATTGAGTTGTTCCATTCAAAGGATTAAATATATCAGAATATTTTTATCAATCATTTCATAGAATACCAATTGAAAACATGTTTTTTGATTTTAGATAAAGTTGTTTACCATCAATCAATTAATTTATTCAAGACAAACCATGGAGGACAACAATGATCAATGCTATGGCTAACCAATTAATAAGTATACACGTGAATAAGTCAAGCATGTACATGTGAATAAGGGAAGCACAAGTAGTCACAAACACATATGCCTTGAAGTATACACAACTTAATACAAAGTATATGCATGAATACAAGGTATACACATGAAAACACGTAAGTCACAAAGTATACATTGGAACACACATAAGTCACAAAGTATACATGTATGTTGTATACACTTGAATACACATAACTCAGATCTATTGAATCATAAATTTATCACATGCAAATATGGACACCATCGATAAAAAGGATTTGTATTAACCAAATAGCCATATACACATACATCAATATATGTCGATATAAGTATAAAATATAGGTACAAAATAGCCATATAGGCTTACGAGAATACCATATAGGCATACAATGTCAAATATATCCAATACAAAATATGTACAAAAATGCCATGTAGGCATACAACAAAGGGCTCTGGAATCAAAAGTCATTGCTCTCCAAGATCTAAAAATAAACTCTTGCCCTTTGCTAGTCGATCAGATGGAAATAGGTCTGTCACTTGTTTCTGGTGCACTCAAGGAGTGCTCCTACTGCTCCTCCTACTATTGTTAAGTTCTTGGTGAAGTTTTAAGTTCTATTACAATAAAAAGTAAAGACATTAATATATAGAAATTACATTATAAAAAATGATATATTTTAAAAAATAATCACTTATGGCCATCTCACGATCACTCTCCATGAGGGAAATATCAACACGCTGATGCTGAGGCATGCTCAATCCTTGTATAAACCATCCAAATAGAAATTAGACTACGAATCAATAATTTGGTTTGATTTTTCACTTGAACTAACATCTATAGCAATGAATGTAAATTGAAGTTTAGTAATTTGGCTTATACCTCCCTTGTTAGATCCATCAAGGAGTGTATAGCAGATGAAGCACCGATATCCATTGGCCTCATAACATTTGGAGGTGTTTCCACAACCAAAATCTAAAAATAAAACAACAAATTATTTAATCACAAAAAAGTTACAATAGCAATCCACATCATGACTTATAGTGTATGAGATCTAATGAACAAAATTTTGAGTACTTATTAAACTATATATTTCTAATTATCATGCTTACTATTTGCCCTATCCATATCTTGTTTGAAGGATGTTTTTTTACAATTTTACCCATAGCAGCAAGCCCTTGAATCATTTGATTAAATTATTTCATAGAAATGTATGATAATTGTGGTGGCATAGAGAAGGCAGTGAACTATTTGAAAAAATTCCTCAAAATAAATGGGGTCTCGTGGTGATGGAATTCCATTACAAACAAATGCACGTCATGGCATTCCATCACCATAAGAACACATTTGTTATAGGAATTTTTTTCAAAAAGTTAATTTCCTTCTCTATGGTACTATTGCTTACTATTATGCTTTGATAGATATTTTTCCAAGCATCCATAGTTTGTTGGAAAGCACCTATTTTAGGCTTTTATCCATAGCAGCAAGGAAGCATGAGTAGTTTGATAAAATGATTTGGTGCACATGTATGAAAAATGTGGCATCATAGAAAAGGTAGTGAGCATTTTGAAGAAATTCCTCGAAGAAATGTGGTCTCATGGTGATGGAATGGAATTCCATCACCATGAGACCGCATTTCTTCAACACATTTTTTGAAACTACTAACTGCCTTGTCTATGTTATTGCTTACTATTATGGTTTCATATTTTTTTTCCAAGCATCCATAGTTTGTCGTGCAGGTGCACCTTTGCAAGCACATGCCTCCATGTGAAGAAATTGTATCACTACTTATGTTGACTTTCTAAACAACTATATTGTAGTTGAAATTTTGTCATCTATCAACATCTAGTTATTATTTATAGAATGTGAAGTAATGCTTTGAGTTTGAAAGATGTGCAATGCAACATAACCAGTGATATGAATATAAACTACACAAATCTATTAAGTAAAATTCATTAGTTAAAATATTTATTCTATTTCTTGCATGAAGGTTTGAGTAAATCCACTAGCACTAGGAGGTGTTCCCTCGAAACCTCCAATATTACCCTAGGATTCAACATCCAAAATCACATATTATAATACCATTCGTAAAACAATGCTATTAACATTTAATAAATTTATAATTTTTTACTAGTTAGATACCCTATTGATAGGTGTAATATAGAAATAAGTAGGTGGAGGGCTAGTGTATCTAGTCTCAACACTATGACCCTACAATTTTATTAAAATCATAAAACTAAACTAGTTAATCTTGCATTTCAAAATAAAAATTTAATAACTTAAATTCAATGAACATGCTAACTTTTACCTGAGTATCAATTCCATATGCATCATGCAAAATTTTAGCCACCCTCTCCATCTCTGTAGCTACATACGAATCCTTTGCAGTAGCCTTGTGAGTGTCGGTGGGGTCATATGAACAAGTCACCCCACAAGATTGACACACATGGGTTCGAAAGCCACCACTCAAAGACTCCCCTGGATGGCATTGTAGAATAGGGATAGTATGATGGATGACACTCTAGGTCAAAGTGTTGATCACTTGCAATGTCTCTACATTGGCACTCTCCTTCACGATGATAGGCATAACAATGTGCTCACAAGGCAACCTAGTGAGAGTTCATCTCCCTTCCCGCATAGGATTTGGCTATGCACCAGGCCTATCCTGAGCTGATGCCCCACCTCTCCCCTAGAAGTTCCTCATATCAAAATAATTTGGAATTTTTTTCAATATGAGCTCACTGTATAGTTTCCTAAGAAAATACTAGGGGACTTCACAATTTTTGCATGGTCGGTCATCAAAGACCATGTGCCACCTACCATAACAAATGGTTCCTAATCTCTTGGTGGTGGCACCAATGGATAGGAAACCTCTTCGCATTGAGGCTAAGATTTTGATTTGTGTGTGGATCAGTGAATAATGAGCACAAATCACCTTTTGTAATTTTTAAATCCTTTACTTGTTTATATGATAGTTTATCTTCATAATATTCCCTAGCCACTTGCCTCCTCTCTTGTCATCTAGTTATTTTTCTGCTAATTGAATCTACATTTTTTAACATATCTTTCAATGAATTTGCAGGGTCATTCTTTCTATGGTTGAAACATTTGGATCACTCAACCTACTAATAAAATCGTCAATTTTTTTTTGTTCTCAATTTCACTCATTAAATTTTGTTGAGTGCCAGGAGGGTGTTGAGGGATTGGTGGAGGAGGTTGTTGTTGAGGTTGATTTTCTTGTTGAGGATTTTGTTCTTCAGGATTTGGTTTCTCTTCTTGTTGAGGATTTTGTGGGTTTGTGGGTTCATTTGCATCTCCTACAAATTCAAACATTTATATATCAAACATATCCTAAAACTAAAAAAATAAACCTAAAACTAAGAAATTCAAAACAAATAAAAAACAATACTTACCTCTCCCACCTCTTTGTCATTGTGGCACCATCCTTGCAAAGAAATAGCAATTCTTGTTGAATATTTGTGCCAAATACCTCCTCTTAGAAAGCAAGCATGAAAGTTGGGGTTTTTCACCGTGGGAAAAAGAATAAAACAGTCAAAGTGAAAATGAAGACTTTCACTTTTTTCTTTTCTTTTAACATGTTATAACATGAGCATGTTATAACACGCTTGTGTTATAGAATTTTCAAATTTTTTTTAGAAAGTGGCCATGAAATTGCCACCCAATTTCATGCACCCACCCCATAGTTTCCTATAGAATATGTGTCCATCCTCTATTTGACATAATTTTTTTGATAAGAACTCTCTTGAAGATCTTGATGGGGCTTCTATGCCAAAATTTTGTAAAACATCGTTAGTACATGCAAATATAAACATATAGAATGATAAACATCATAATGGTTAGAGAATTTAATATGTATTCTACAACAACAAGTAGTGCCTGTGTGATTTATCTTGACATAAAAAGGTTTAATAATTTCAAAATATGTTTGAAAATTTTGAATTTGAGGATAATCCTATTGAAATTTACAAAAATATTGTGTTTGAGTCGTATCCAAAAAATGCTTTGAAAGTGGCTCATGGTTCTGACTACGATTCTCCTTCTTACCACATCCCTTTGCTTCAGAAATGGCCTTGTCTTATTCTTCCAATATTCTTTAATTAGTGTTCTCAATGCTTCAACAACTCCATTATCTTTTTGTGGAAGTCTCCCCAAGAATGCTCATAATTCATTTGAATTGATGCCCTCAATTCTTTGCCTCCTTTGAATGGCTCTTGATAGAGTTTTTCTATTAATTCTCAATTGTTCACTTGAAGCATTCGATGTTCTCAACCCAAGAATCTTCATGATGTTTCTATACTTTATACCTCACATAATTTAAACAAATAGTTGACATCTTGTAGTCTCATTTAGCCTTTGAAAGAAAAATTTCCAAATCTTATTAGCATATGTTATACAAGTGCCTACTAGAATCTTACCTTCCATGTGCTACAAAATATCCTCATCAATATTAATCAAATACTTTGGCTTTCTACACAAAATTCTAGGTGGTGTTCTCCTAGGTATGTGATCTATCCCACCTCACTTAAATATTGATGGTCAAGGTTCCTCTTCAATTGGCTTGTTTTGGTCAATCGTATCCAATTTCTTCTTCTCATGATATTCCCTCATCCAATCTCTATTTTTTCCTTTATTATTTTCATATTCTTTGTTTGTTTGTTTATTTCTTCTTCATTTCTTTAGCATGGTAGATAATTTTACCTCTAGCATGGTAATGAGACAAATATTAGTTCCTAAAAAATGAATCCATACAAATAAATGAAATATATGTCATTCAAGCCTTCATACAAAATATAATCATCCTATAGAAATGTGATCATGTGGTATGCCATAAGTGCAAGATAGGCTCAAAATGGAAGCATGGACAAGGAATTTGAATTGTTTGACAATAATGTTTTCATTGAAATGTATGCAAAATGTGGTAGCATTGACAAGCTAGTGAGCTCACTAGCTTTCTAATGCGGTAGGGTTGACAAGGTAGGGGTGGTGTATGCCTCATAGAAATGGGGTCTAATGGCAATGTCCACATTTATATGAGGCATATGTTCATGCTGCCACTACTTTTTCAACCCTACCGAATGGGCAGTGTGAAAAAATGCCTCATAGAAATGTGGACTCATGGTGATGTAAATGACCATGAGTCCACATTTCTATGAGGCATTTGTTCATGCTATCCCTACCTTGTCAAGCCTACTGAATTGGAAAGCTAGTGAGCTTGCTATCTTGCCAATGCATTAGGGTTGACAAGGTAGGGGAAATGTATGCCTCATAGAAATGGGGTATCACAGTGATGTACACGCTACCCCTACCTTGTCAACCCTACCACATTGGCAACATAGTGAGCTCACTAGTTTTTCAATGCTACCACATTTTGCATACATTTCTAGGAAAAAAGTATTGTCTATCTTGCAATCATGGCATGCCCCATTTATTGAGAAGTTTTTGAAGATGATTTAGCATTGTTGTCATGGATGTCAAAACCTAGATCCGAAAGGTTATGGTCCAGATGATGTAAAAACTTGATCTATCCTATCAAGTACTTAGTATGGATGTTATCTTGGATCCAGATATGGCAATACTTCCTTTGAGATACTCATGGAGGTCAATTAATGCAAAATAATGAAGACTAATCTTTTTGATGCTCGATGATAAGCTGAAAGCTTGCTCCAAGTAACCTTGCTATCCAGACATTCACATAACATGTTACAAGTTTTGGTATGTCAAATTATGTTTCTTCGGTTGATACTTAAATTGATGATAATCAAGATTTGGTCTTGTTTGTGGCATTCTTATCAACTCCAAAATATATTTAATGTGATCCAAAGTATGCTATATTATGATGATTATGTTATGTAATGAACCTATCTTATGTATGACCTATTCATGGGTCCCTTGGTAACATGGTAAGAAGATATATATGTGATACCTATATTTTGGGTCTGGTGTTAGCGTGCAAGGTCTTATTGAATATTTCAAGGTTGTTCCTCATGGCCAAATTCCTTGTGGTGATCTAAATTCAAATGGTATTTGGCCAACTTAGAAGACTATGAAGATATTGTGTGTGGATGACTTATTTTGTTCTTCAAGCTTACATATATATAGAGAATATATTTTTGATTCAAGAATATATAGAAGGATATAAGAAGTATGATGTGTATGAGTAGATAAAAGAGTGCAAGTGTGTGAACAGATAAAAGAGTGTGAAGGAAGGAGTAATTTATTTTGCAGAGTTTGTGTGAAGAAGTTGTGCAAAAGATTTTTGATCAAATCAGTTGCAGATATATATTGTGCTCTTAAATAGAAAAAAAATCATGCATATGTAGATGCAAATTCATCATTTCACTTTTTTTAATGAACTGTAGATTTATGGGTAGGGATTATAGGCTACTCTTGCACTCATAGGAATGTTTCACCTAAAAGGAGAGAGATAAAGCCCACTCAAAAGTCTAGGTGGTTCACTCAAATTAAGATGTGCATTGTATTACTTACAGCTGAATGAAATGATCTTAAGGAAAAAAGCTATGAAATTGAGAGATTATGAATGCAAAACCTAAGAAACAAGTGATGTTTTAAAACACATTGTGTAATGCAAAAATGCCTAGAAATGAAAGTAAAACTGAACAAAAATGAACTAAACTAGAAGTGTACACCTAGGATCTGGAAGGAGGCTAGAAATGACACTCGAAATTCTACTAGTGCTAATTTCCATGCCTAGTTGGGCTCATTTTCCATTCTATTGAAATTAGTCCTAGTTCTACAAAACTATTTTGGAACCTATTTCGAACAAAAGGGTATCTAAAAATGCAAAAAACTAAAAATTGATCTAGAAGTGGGACTCATTCACTGCTCATGATGAATGAGTCCAGTTTTGAATTTTTGAATATTCAAAAGGGGAATCTAGAGCTTCCTATTTACACTTTGATTCTCTACAGGTGTCTACTTCCGAAACTTTGATTTCCAAGCATGAAAATGAGTTTTTGTTGATATTTTGACTTGGAAAATGAAGAGAAGACTTGAAGAAACTTTGAAATTGAATCTAAATGATTTCCAAGCTTCCAAGAGACCTAAATTTGCAAACAAACAAGACAAGAAAGAGAAATGTTAGATGTTAAGGCATGGGGGTTTTCCTTGGTCAAACCCCTTTTATGTAATTAAACCTAAATGAGAAAAGAATGTAATGAAGTATGGAATAATGGAGTTGATTACCTTTCCATGATAATTTATCTTGAATTTCTATAATAAAACATGAAGAATCTTCCCTTGAATGTCTAAAAGTTGTTGTCTTAATGCCTTGAAATGATAAAACCCCAAGTTGCTTGACTTGAGATAGAATAATGGTGGATGAATGAATGCTAAGAGATGTGAATTAGGGTTGAAATACTTATATTTATAGGAGATTCTCCTATTTCACCCATTAATACCTCATCAGAGGCCAACATGAAGTAAGATTAAACTTAAATTTCACTTTTTTCCCACTCAAAGGTCGAAATTGGGCCAAATGGGACTCATTCACCACCCATGGAAAATGGGTCCCACCTGGATGGGACTAATTTTGGATGGAGGGCGAATGGGTCCCATAGGAGCCATTTTGATAGCTAGGATGCCAGGAGATAAGGAAATAAGGTTAAAATTGCAACTTTTTTTGGTATTTTATCAATTGAAGCCTCAGGATGCATAAGATGGGTTAATAGGGGCCTATTAGTGATGATGTAAAGGCAAATTAGGGTTTGGGACACAAAATTCAATATGAAAGTGTGATTAAATGCACTTTACAACACTAAAATGAGGTCCACATAGCCTAGGAAGGCACAAGAACAAATGTGAACATGTGGGACACAATACAACACTAGTTTATCATTAAGTTTAAGTTGCAAGCCTTCTAAAGTGATGGAATAATATTATTAAACACATTTTATAATGATGAATTAGGGGAAAATGAGTTTATTAAGTCTAGAAAAGCATGAAAGTATCTTACAACACTTTACAACACCTTTACAAAACACCGTTAAAAGCATGTTATTTAATTTGCAAGGGTCCAAGACCTAGTGTGGATGCATAAAATTCCTCACAACACCTAAACCAAGGGCTCATTATGTCCAATTTATCATCAATTAATCACATGTCAAGAAATAGGTCCATTTTTCTATGGTAAAGTCAATTAACCTTAACTATAGTGAGAATATAGGATTAAAAAATAAAAAATAAAAGAAATAGGTCAATTAACCTTATCTACAGTGAGAATATTCTATGCTTCACATAATATGGTACAATTAGTGAGAATATCGGTAGTGAGCCTTACCTATAGTGAGCGTTTGTAAAAATAACCTTAACTAGTGTCACCTTAATTGCTACTTTATAATTGATAATTAGCATTCTTTGTGGTTTTTCCTTCTTGGGTTTCCACATAAATTCTGGTGTTCATTGTGCATGGTGTTGATAAAGTATGTGCAGGATCATGATGGGCCAAAAGTGGCGATATGATGGGTATGTGTAGGGTATGTGGCTGATGACTTTTTTTTAACCCAAAATTGATGAAATGAAAAGGGTTTTTAAATAAATTCTCAGCTTTCCACCAATATAAATTATGCTTTACTTTGAATTTAATAAATAATTATTATTCATTTTCTATTTGAATTACGACTAAAGTCCTAATTGATAGGTGATTGTAAAACATCTATAGCTTTCAATGATATCACATATTTTGAATCCAAAACATGTGCTACATTCTATCTTATAATATAGGATTAAAAAATTAAAAAAAAAGAATTCATGGAGTTTGACCAAGTTAAGGTGGTCAAACATACGAAGTTTTATATTTTTAAAGTTGTAATAAAAATTCATAATTAATTATTTACTTGGAAAAAATTACAGAAAAAATATGCATCACATCAGGACATGATTCCTCTACTTATATCTAAAATCTTATTAAAAAATATTATCATTTTATTGTGGTTAGGATGGTCAGATAGACACCTACTTTTTTTCCCCCTAAAATTTAAGTACTACTACATTGAAATTTCAAATTTTCACCAAATAGATTTAATAGAAAAGAAACCTAGTAGTTTAGAAACTACATTCAAATTTCTACAGATTCTATTCTTAAATATTTTTGAAATAATATAGATAACTTATTCAAATTTTTATGTCAAGTTTCTTAACTCTAATTTTTCTAAATTTTTTTGCCACTTAAGGGCCTATTTTTTCTATGATGATCCTACACATACCTGATATGTGCTTTCACGTTTATTTATGTTAGTTGATTATTTGATGATTTATGTTTTCTCTGAATTAATTAAAGTGAAGAAAATTGTTTTGGGATAGCTAATTCACCTCGCCTCTAAGTTATCTGGACTGTTCAACAATTGGTATCTGAGCCTAGTCCCTTGGAGATAGAGCTTTTCCACTTAAGGGAAATCTTGGCAGTTTGAACAAAATGGAAAGAGCTTATCAATTTGAGGAAGAATTGAAGATAATGTTAGATGATATAGAAAGCACAAAATCTAAAAAATGAAGAACTGAAAGAAAATCCCATGGAGGCAAACATTTGCATTGCAAAGCTAAAGGAGCAAATCAAGAAATTCAAAGCAAGACACAAAGAGGTTAGCCAATAATTAAAGGAGTCAAAGGAAACTATTGTGAATTTAAAGAAAAAACTAGATGAATGAAAAAATACTTAATAAAATATCAAAGGTACCATCAAACAGAAATTAAAAGAAAATGAGAAGTTAGATCAATAATTAAGAAGGCTAAAAATAAAAGCAAGAGTATGTGAAAGGAGTATAATTTTGGATCAAATTTTGTCCCTATAGAAATGTCACAAGGATAAAGGAGGACTCATATTCACTAGTGAAAGCTCAAATCAAAACACTATGGGTGAAGACAAAGTAGTTGAAGTTGAAGGGTATGTGAAGGATCATGATGGGCCAAAAAGTGGCAATATGATGGGTATGTGGCTGACGACTACTTTTTTACCCAAAATTGATGAAACGAAAAGGGTTTTTAAAGGAGATTCTCAGCTTTCCACCAATATAAATTATGCTTTACTTTGAATTTAATAAGTAAATATTATTCATTTTCTATTCAAATTATGACTAAAGTCCTGATTTATAGGCTGATTGAAAAACATCTATAGCTTTCAAATGGTATCAAATTTTTTGAATCCAAAACATGTGTCACATTCTATGCTCTGCATACTGTAGGATTAAAAAAAGAAAAAAATAATTTCATGAAGTTTTGACCAAGTTGAGGTGATCAAACATACAATTTTTTATATTTTTTTAAAAATTGTAATAAAAAACTCATAATTAATTATTTACTTGGAAAAAAATTATAAAAAATATGCATCACATTGGGGCATAAGTCCTCTACTTATATCTAAAATATTATAAAAAAATATTATCATTTTATTGTGGTTAGGGTGGTCAGACATAAACTATTTCTTATTTTTTCCTTGAAATTTAAGTACTGCATTGAAATCTTAAATTTTCACCAAATAGATTTTTTTATTTTTAAACAAACCTAGTAGTTTAGAAACTACATTCAATTTTCTACATATTCTATTCTTACATATTTTTTAAATAATATAGATAACTTATTCAAATCTTTACATCAAGTTGCCTAACTCTGATTTTTCTGAATTTTTTGCTACTTAAGGGCTTATTTTTTCCATGATGATCCTGCACATACCCTGAAGCAAGATTAGTTGTAACAAGAAAAGTCTAGAACTCTAATGCACCTACAAAAAAACCTTCAGTCAAGAAACCAAATGCTAAAAGGTAATTATCATTTAATGGTTTCTATTTTCTATGCAAAAATTTTGGACATAATGTTGTAGAATGTAGAAGCAAGATGGAACTAAATAATCAATGCTTTAATTGTTACAAGTTTGGTCATAAAGCAAGTCACTATAGAAGTAAATTATCTAATCTAACAAGAAGGAATGGAATGAACAATCTCTTTCATGGTTATTGTTATTTATGCTACAGTTATGGCCACAAAGCTAATTAGTGTAGACCTAGGGTCCACTTAGTTAACTCGGGACAAGTATGTTTCAAGTGTAGTAATCCCAAACACTATGCTAACACATGCATATATGTTGCTCCAAAAAATCATGAAAGCAAAAAGAATATTGTAGAATTAAATGAATCTAAGAAGATGGTCACAGTTTGGAGGAAGAAGGAAACAAGTGTGGAGAACGCTTCCATGGTACCAAATCCTAATACATTCCCTACTAGTATCTAATCCAATCTTCCTTTGCTCAGGGGGAGTTTTGCATTGCATATCCTATCAGTTCCCCCTTTTTAGGGTAATATTGATGTGATTTTCAACATAATTAAGTTTGATCTGGTTGATGATAAATGATGAAGCTTAATTCAACTGATTGAAAAGAAAAGTTTAATTGATTATGTCATCAATGTGCATTTTTTATGGTGAAATCATTATGAGTAATTAAGAATAAAAGGTGGTAGTTTTCAAATTCATTTCTCATAGTTTGCAAAGGAGAAGAAGAAAAGTTTCATAGAGTGATAAAGATTTGAAAGAAGATAAGTGTGACGATGGAATCTATTAACATAGGATGGAGTGGTGATATCCCACTAAGGCTGAATGGAGTTGAGTTGGATGAGTTTGATCATCGTAAGATGAAGGAAATTAAATTAGGATTGAAGATAGATGAATTGTAGAATGTAAAAAATTTGGGTATGGATTTATGGGGAGAATTTCCTTGGTTTGTAGATAAAGAATCTATCTTGTTCTTGTTGAGTTAATTCAAGGATGGCAACATTGTTTTGGACAAACACTATCTGATCAAAAAGGAAGGAATTGAAGCCATGACTGGTTTGTGTAGTGTTGGTGACCTCCCTAGGAAGAAAATGATGAAATACAGAGATGTGGAGGAACTTACTACTATCAACAAAGGCCCCTAGGCTAAGTATGTGCAGGATCATGATGGGCCAAAAAGTGGCAATATGATGGGTATGTGTAGGATATGTGGCTGATGAATTTTTTAACCTAAAATTAATGAAATGAAAAGGGTTTTTAAAGGAGATTCTTATATTTCCACCAATATAAATTATGCTTTACTTTGAATTTAACAAATAACTATTATTCATTTTCTATTTGAATTATGACCAAAGTCTTGATTGATAGGATGATTGAAAAACATCTATAGCTTTCAAACAATATCACATTTTTTGAATATGAAATATGTGTCACATTCTATGCTTCACATACTATAAGATTTTAAAAAAAGAATTTCATAAATTTTTGACCAAGTTAAGGTGGTCGACATATGAGTTTTTAGATTTTTTAAAAGTTGTAATAAAAAAATCATAATTAATTTTTATTTACTTGGAAAACAATAACAAAAAAATATGCATCACATCAAGACATGAGTCCTCTACTTACATCTAAAATCTTATAAAAAAATATTTTCATTTTATTGTGGTTAGGGTGGTCAGAAAAATACCTACTTCTTACTTTTTCCATGAAATTTAAGTACTATTGCATTGAAATTTTAAATTTTTACCAAATAGATTTAAAAAAAAAAAAACCTAGTAGTTTAGAAACTACATTTAGTTTGCTACATATTCTATTCTTACATATTTTTGAAATAATATAGATAACTTATTCAAATTTTTATGTCAGGTTGCCTAACTATGATTTTTCTAAATTTTTCGCCACATAAGGGCCTATTGTTTCCATGATGATCTTGTACATATCTGGCTCTACTGATAAATACCATTGTCAATCCTATAGTAAGGTATGTTTCTTATGACATCTCTTATAAAATCTACTTCAAAAATCGTGAAGGTTCTACTTTGGCTATTGTTGTATATCTTGCACACATGATGGTGAAGAAAAATAAGTAGTTTTATTTGTGTAGCCTAATAATGGAAAACCTAATTGAGAATGTCAAAATCTCTTTGGTTGAGAGATATCATTTCCAATTTAGATCTCTACTCATATGTTTGGTATTTTTCTTTCTAAGTTCACTACTGACAAAAGAGAATGTTAAGTGGATGTCAGGCATACTTGTCGAAAAGCAAGTTTACATGTATTTGGAATGTACAGAAGATAAAGAAACTACATGTAAAGTCTATTTCTCATCCTTGTAGATGAATTTGTGCTCTGGTGTAATAGTGTCCAATCAGTTTGAGGAGGGTTCCTCCTCTAGTAAGAAGGAGTTGGAAGTTGTTATTGGTGGTTCCCCTTCAAAATCCAAAAAGAGGAAAGTTAACACAAAATATGTCATCACTATTTTAGAAGGAAAGGAGAATGAAGAAGAGTCTCTACCTAGATCTGAATCTTTCAATCCAAATGATATTTGGATGGTGTTAGATGAAGGTGATATGAAGAAGCCTTGTGAAATGTGGTGTGCTAGCTCTTCAATCAGAAGCCTTACAATTGATGATGCTTTGGTTGATTATTTGCTCAAAAAGGGTATTACTATTTAGATGTTTTTGACTTGTTACCAGTTAATCTAGTATAAGTTGTTGAAGAAAGAATGTTGTAGGAAGGCCCTAAAGGACATAAGTTTGAAGCTATGATTGAGAGAAGATGTTTCAAAGATAAATTTTTTTATCCAAACATATTGGTGAGACAATAGAATGCATTAAGGAGATGTATGACATCTACAAGTATTATCTTCAATGGCCTACTTCTATTGATAATTTCAAAAGTAGAATTGAAGCTATTGATTCTAAGATGAATAATATTGGTAAGATTTTTTATTTCTTCAAAGACAAAAATGGAAAACAGAGGATAATATTTGTTGAGTTACAAGTGGAATTATTGATTGTTCAGAGATAGAGGGAAGACTTGGTTAGAACTTTTTGGTTGGTCAAGGAAATTGTTGAGGTCTAGTTGGATAATCTCTCTGGGATACTTTCTGATGCAAAATATTATGAATGATAGTGCCCATCACAAGACTAGTCATCCTCATTTATGTTGACTATGTTGGATAGTATGAGTGCCAGATTGGATTCTGTGGTGCTAGCTTGGAAGAGGATTCTTCCAATTGTGAGAGAAAGGTATAAGAAAAAATTTCACGTGAAATGTGTTATTTTTACTTAAGTTCCTGAATGTTTAAATTTTGGCCCTTTTCCTTTGATGATAAAATGGGAATAAAAATGAAAGAAAAGAAAAAACTAAAGTATTGAATTGCTTGACAAAGGGGGAATACTTGGAGTTTTTTTTTGGAGTTTGTAGTTTTGGAGTTGGAGTCTTGGATTTTTGTGTTTTTGAGTTTGTTTTCTATTTTTCCATCAATGCCAAAGGGAGAGATTGTTGATAAGTTTTTGAAGATTATTTAGCATTGTTTTCATTGATGTCAAAACTTGTATCTGGAAGGTTGTGTGTTGAATGATGTACATACTTGATCTATCCTATCAAGTACTTAGTATGGATGTTATATTTGATCTGAATATGGTAGTACTTCTTTTGGGATACTTGTGGAAATTAGTTAATGCATAATAATGAAGACTAATGTTTTTTATGTTTGATGTTGAGCTCAAAGCTTGCTCTAGGTAACCTTATTATCTAGACATTCACATAGCTTGTTACAAGTTTTGGTACGTCAAATTGTGTTTCTTCAATTGATATTGAAATTGATGATAATCAAGATTTTTTCTTGGTTGTGGCATTCCTATCAGCTCTAGAGTATATTTCATGTGATCCAAAGTTTGCTATCTTGTGATAATTATGTTATGTAATGAACCTATCTTATGTATGAACTATTCATGAATCCCCTAGTAACGTGGTAAGAAGATCTTTATGTCTGACCTATCTTTTGGGTCTGGTGTTAGTGTGCAAGGTATTATTGAATATTTCAAGGTTGGTCCTCATGTCAGCATGCCTTGTGATGATCTAAATTCAAATGGTATTTGGATGAATTAGAAGACTATGAAGATATTATGTGTGGTAAAATTATTTTGTTTTACAAGCTTACTTATATATATAGAACACCTTTTGGATTGAAGAATATATAGAAGGATGGAAGCAGTATGATGTGTGTGAGTAGATAAAAGAGTGCAAGTCTGTGAATAGATAAAAGAGTGGGAAGGAAGGAGTAATCTATTTTGTAGAGTTTTTGCAAAAATATTGTGAAAAAGACTCTTGATCATATGTACTACAGACAGATATTGTACTCTTAACTAGAACTAAATTCATACATATGCACATGCAACTTCATCAGTTCAGTTTTGTCAGTGAGACTATTTTATAATTTTTTGTATTAATTGGGAAGTGAGCCCACTAATAGTGAGACTTACCTGCAGTGACCCTCTTTAAAAATCACCTTAACTAGTGTCACCTTAACTAGTCCTTTATAATTGAGAATTAGCATTCTCTGTCATTTTTCCCTTCTTGGGTTTCCATGTAAATTCTAGTGTTCATTGTGCATGGTGTTGATATGTGATTTCATGTTCATTTATGTTAGTTGATTATTTGATTGATTTATGTTTCCTCTAGATTAATTAAAGTGAAGAAAATTGTTTTGGGATAGCTTATTCACCCCCCTCTTAGTTATCTAGACTGTTCAACACCATTACCAAAAAATCATGTGTGCATTGGCAAGCTAGTGTGGTCACTAGCTTGCCAATGTGGTAGGGTTGACAAGGTAGGGGCAGCGTGAAAAAATGCCTCATAGAAATGGGGACTTATAGTGATTTATATCACTATTAGTCCCCATTTCTATTAGACATTTTTTAGCATTTCCCCAACCTTGTCAACCCCACTACATTGGCAGGCTAGTGAGGTCACTAGCTTGCCAATGCAATAGGGTTGACAAGGTAGGGGTAGCATGAAAAATTGCCTCATAGAAGTGGAATCTCACAGTGATGTACATAACCTTGAGACTCCATTTCTATGAGGCTTTTTTTTTCCATGCAACCTCTACCTTGTCAACCCTACCAAATTGGCAAGCTAGTGAGGTCACTGGCTTGCCAATGTGGTAGGGTTGACAAGGTAGGGGCAACGTATACCTTGTAGAAATGGGCTTTTATAGTATCACTATGAGACCTCATTTCTATGAGGCATATACTGCCCCTACCTTGTCAACCCTATCACATTGGAAAGGTAGTAGCTCACTAGCTCATTAATGCAACCACATTTTGCATACATTTCTACGAAAACATTTGGTCACTAGTAGGTCCCTAGCTTGTCAATTTGGTTGGGTTGACAAGGTAAGGGTAGCATGAAAAAATTACTCATAGAAATGAGGTCTCATGGTGATGTACATAACCTTGAGACTGCATTTCTATCAGGAATTTGTTCTTGCAGCCTCTACCTTGTCAACCCTATTGAATTAGCTAGCTAGTGAGGTCACTAGCTTGCTAATGCAGTAGGGTTGACAAGGTAGGGGAAGCGTATGCCTCGTAGAAATGGGGTCTCATGGTATCACTGTGAGATCCAACTTCTATTAGGCATATGTTGCCCCTACCTTGTCAACCCTACTACATTGGCAAGCTAGTAGCTCACTAGCTTGTCAATGCTACCACTTTTGCATACATTTCTATGAAAAAATTATTGTCAAACAATTCACATGCCTTGTAAATGCTTCCACTTTGAGACTATCTTGCAATCATGGCATGCCACATGACCAAATTTCTTTAAGGAATTCCATTCAAAAAATCATGTGAGCATTGGCAAGCTAGTGAGCTCACTAGCTTGCCAGTCCGGCAGGGTTGACAAGGTAGGGGTAGCATGAGAAAATGTCCCATAGAGATGGGGTCTCACAGTGATGTATAAGCTAGTGTTTTTTCAATAGAGATGAAAAACAAAATGAAAATTCCCCTACCTTTTCAACCCAATAGCATTGACAAGCTAGTGTTTTGTCAATAGAGATGAAAACCAAAATAGTTTCAAATATCTATCAATGTGGAGTATATTCCAATTTTGTGGAGACATGTATGGAAAATTTGGTAGCATAGACAATGCAATCAATTGTTTGATAAAATGCACATCACCATGAGGCCCCATTTCTTTGAGAAATTTCTTCAAATAGTTGATTTCCTTATCTATGTTGTTTGATTAAATGCTTTGGTAGACATGTATGGAGAATTTGGTAGCATAAACAAGGCAATTAGTTGATTGGTATATCTGTTTGACAAAATACCTCAATAAGATATGTCCTCATGGACTAGAATGATTGCAGAATATGCACAAAATAGATTTTCAAGAATATTTAATTTATAGGTGTAGAACCAAATTCAACTACATTTTCCAACATCCCCCATGCCTATACCAAAATGAAAGCTTTGGAGAGTAATAGGCACTTCCATAGTACAGGATTGAGAAATTATGTATTATTTTACTTATAAATTTTGTCATATATATGGGGAAGTGCATGGATTTGTGACACAATTTTGGCTCTTATGATGCCACTTTTTTCTGAAATCAACAAAATTTGATTTGCACGAGAAAACGAAAATAGTTACGCACAAAATAACAAGATGCAGCAAGAACAAAAGTTGAAGTTCTCTGAATCTAGTTTCTAAGATTCTAATTTTTTTTGAAATTAATGAAGATTAAGGGTCTCAAAAAGGGGGGGCCCAAAATGTTCCTTTTTTATAAAAAAAACAGCATAGCACTTAAGGGCTCCCCGCTTTTTGATTAACTTTTTTTTAGAATTTCAAAAATCCCAATTGTGAGAAATTAGCTAACACAATGTAGTTTATCCTCGTTCTTTCAGATAATTTTTTTAATGAATATATAATATTTTATGAATTTTCAAAGTGGAAACATCTTGAAAAGCTAAAATTTGAGCATGCTCCCTCCTAAATATTTTGAAAACTAATCGAATTTTTTTTTTTTTAATCATGTGTACAATGGAGTCTAGTTTCAAAAAAATTAATTTGTTTCATGTTTCATTGAATGAGTAAAAATCTATCCTGAAACTAGCACATGTTGGTTTTTGACCAAAAATGAAGGCATTTACAATAGAAGCCATGGATCAAAACCTTAACTAAATCAAAATGAATTTTTTTTATATATTTAGATTGGTAAGAGAGAGGTTAAAGCTATCACGGTTTTTTTATAAACTTGCATTGAAAGATGTGAAAATGAGACTAGGAGCACAAACAAAAATACAAGGAAACTTGGCAAATCTTGTCAATTAACATGTATAAATTTCATTTAGTGAGCACCAAATTTGGTGTGCACAAAATGTGATGTATCATTTGGTGAGTGCCAATACCTACTTTGAACAAACCTGAATTTCCCCTCTCTTTGGTCGATAACTTTGATAATGCTTAGAGTGCATAGTTTATGATCATAGATGGATAGTTGAGGTTTTACCTTTCATACACTCTCTAACTCATTACCACAACTAGATAACTCTTTATCCCTTTGAAGTCTCTCTCTCTCAAGTCTCACTCCCTCCCATGTGACCTAGACTACTCTCTCTCAATCCAATCCCCTCTCTCAAGTCTCTTTCCCTTCCACCTAGGTACCTAAATAGCTCTCACTCCAACCCCCTTCCTCACTCTCCCTCTCTCTCTCGGACCCCTTTGGTCTTTTTGTCTCTCTCACTGCATCTAACTCTCTTAGGTCATTATCTTTCTCTCTCTATCTCTCTCTCAAGTCTCTCCCCCTCTTAGGTCTTTCACTCACTACCTTTATCTCTCTCCCATTCCCTCTCTCACTCACTCTATCTCTCTCCCTCTCTCTCTCTCACTCTCTCTCAGGTATCTTCATCCCCCCTCTCACACACACACACAAAAAAACACCCCCTCTCTCTCTCCCACTCCCTATCTCTCACTCCCTCTATCTCTCTCCCACTCTCTTTCCCTCTCTCAGGTCTCTCCCTCCCATCCCCTTTCTCCCCCTCTCTCTCGATAATCTCCCTCCCACCCTCTCTCTCTCTCAAGTCTCTCCCTCCCTGCCCCTCTCCCTCTCTCTCTCTTCCACTCCCTCTCTCTCCCACTCCCTCTCTCTCTATCTCACTCCCTATTTTTCTCTCCCACTCTATCTCTCTCCCTCTCTCTAAGGTCTCTCCCTCCCAGCCCCTCTCCCTCCCTCTCTCTCTCAAGTATCTTTGTTCTACCCCCTTTCCCTCTCTCTCTTTTCAAGTCTCCCCTCTACCCCATCTCCCTCTCTGTCACTCCCTCTATCTCATCCCACTCCCCTCCCTCCTCCTCCCTCTATCCTCTCTCCCTCTCCCACCACTTCTCCCTCTCTCTCCCCTCTCTCTCCAAGTATATCCCACTCCACCACCTCTCCCCTCTCTCTCTCTCTCATGCACTCTATCTCTCTCCCTCTCTCTCCCTCTCCCTCTCTCTCAAGTCTCTCCTCCCATCCCCTCTCCCTCCCTCTCTCTCTCTCTCAAGTCTCCCTCCCACCTCCATCTCTCTCTCCCTCTATTAAGTCTCTCTTTTTCTATCTCACTCACTCCCTTTATCTCTCTCCCACACCCTCTCTATCTCTCAGTCCCTCTATCTCTCTCCCTCTCTCTCTCTCTCCCTCTCTCTCAAGTATCTCTCTCCCACCCCCTCCCACTCTCTCTCTCTCCCTCTCTCATGCATCTCCTCCCACCCCACCTCTATCTCTCTATCTCTCTCTCACTCCCTTCATCTCTCTCTCATCCCTCTATCCCAAGTACTCCCTCTCCCTCCCACCCTGTCTTCCTCTCTCAAGTCTCTTTCTCACTCCTTGTATCTCTCCCATCCCTCTATCTCCCACTCTCTCTCTCCTACACTCTTAGGTCTCTCCCTCCCACCCCCTCTCTCCAACTTTTTCTCCCTCTCATTCTCTCTTTGTTGTATCCCTCTCACTCTCTCTCCCTCTCCCTCTTTCTCTCAAGTCTCTCCCTCCTAGCCCCCCCTCTCTCTCTTTGTCTTTATGTCTCTCCCTCTCTCTCTCTGTTCCTAGGGATTACAGTTTATAGTTTGAGGGTAGAGGGTGTAGGGTTGAGAGATATAGAGGGGAGGGTTTTAGGGTAGAAGGTAGAGGGTTAAGAGTAGAGGGTAGAGGGTTAAGGGTAGAGGGTAGAGGCTTTAGGGGTTTAGGGTTTAAGGCTTTAAGGGTAGAGGGTTGAGGGTAGAGGGTTCATGGGTTGAGGGTTGAGGGTAAAGGGTAGAGGTTTTAGGGTTTAGGGTTTAGGGATTAAGGGTTAATGGTAGAGGGTTTATGGTTTAGGGATTACATTTTATGGTTTAAGGGTAGAGGATGTAGGATCAAGGGTTGAGCATTGAATTTTTTAGTGTTTAAGGGCAGAGGGTTGAGGGTAGACGGTAGAGGGTTTAGGGTTTATGGTTTATGGTTTAAGGGTTTATGGTTTAGGGTTTATGGTTTAAGGGTAGAGGGTTAAGGGTAGAGGGTAGAGAGTTTAGTGGTTTAAGGTTTAGGGTTTAATGGTTTAAGGGTGGGGTTAAGTTTAGGGTTTAAGGGTTTAGGGTTTATGGATTACCAAGGTTAAATTTGGGGTTTTAAGTTTAAGGGATTGTTTTATAGTTTAAGGGTAGAGGGTTTTGGGGTTGAGAGAGAGAGAGAGAGAGATTTGAAGGTAGAGGGTAATTTTAAAGGTAGGGTAGGGGTTTTGGGGTTTAGGGTTTTATAGTTTAAGGGTTTTAGGGTTTAGGGTTTAGGGTTTATGGTTTAAAGGTAGACGGTTAATGGTAGAGGATGGATGGTTTAGGGGTTTAGGGTTTAGGGTTTAAGGGTTTAAGGGTAGATGGTTAAGTGTTTAAGGTTTGAGGGTTGAGGGTAGAGGTTTTAGGGTTTAGGTATTAAGGGTTAAAGGTAGATGGATGAGGGTTGAGGTTTCTAGGGTTTAAGGGATGAGGGTTGAGGGTAGAGGGTAGAGGGTCTAGGGTCTAGGGTTTAAGGGTAGAGGGTAGAGGGTTGAGGTTAGAGGGTTGAGGATTGAGGGTTGAGGGTAAACGGTAGAGAGGTAGAGGGTGTAGGGTTCAGAGAGAGAGGGTATAACATTGAGAGAGAGAGGGGGGGAATTTGAGGGTAGAGGGTTTAGGGGTTTAGGGTTTAAGGTTTTAAGGGTTGAGAAAGAGTGACGAGGTGTAGGGTTAAGGGTTGAGGGTAGAGCATAGAGGGTAGAGGGTTTAGGGTTTAGGGTTTATGGTTTAAGGGTAGAGGGTAGAGAGTTAGAGGGTGTATGGTTGAGAGAGAGAGAGGGTGTAGAGTTTGAGGGTTGAGGGAAGAGGGTTGATGGTTGATAGTAGAGAGTGTAGGATTGAAAGAGAGGGGGGGTTGAGGGTTTTAGGTTTTATGGTTTAAGGGTAGAGGTTAGAGGGTAGAGGGTTAAGGGTTGAGGGTTGAGGGTTGAGAGGTAGAGGTTGTAGGGTTGAGAGAGAGAGAGGGTGTAGGTTTTAAGGGTAGAGGGTAGAGGGTTGAGGGTTTAAGGGTTGAGGGTAGAGGGTAGAGGTTTTAGGGTTTATGTTTTAGGGATTAAGGGTTAAGGGTAGAGGGTTCAGGGATTACAATTTACAAGTTAAAGGAAGAGGGTGTAGGGTTGAGAGAGAGAGGGGTGGGTTTGATGGTAGAGGGTATAGGGTTAAGGGTAGAGGGTAGAGGGTTCAGGGGTTTAAGGGTTTAAGGGTAGAGGGTTGAGGGTTTAGGATTTAAGGGTTGAGGGTAAAGGGTATAGGTTTTAGGGTTTAGGGTTTAGGGATTAAGGGTTAAGGGTAGAGGGTTTAGGGATTACTGTTTATAATTTAAGTGAGAGGGTGTATGGTTGAGAGAGAGAGGGGGGGAGTTTTAGGGTAGAGGGTAGAGGGTTTAGGGGTTTAGGGTTTAGGGTTTAATGGTTTAAGGGTTTAAGGGTAGAGGGTGTAGGGTTAAGAGAGAGAGAGGGGGTTTGGGAGTAGAGGAGATTAAGGGTAGAGGTAGAGGGTAGGAGGTTTATGGGTTTAGGGTTTAGGGTTTATGGTTAGGAGTGTATAGAATTTAGAGGGTAGAGGGTTTAAGGAGTTTAAGGAAGAGGAGGTTGAGGTAGAAGGGTTTAGGTTTAAGGGTAGAGGTAGAGGGTAGAGGGTTTGGTTTAGGGATTAAGGGTTAAGGGTAGAGGGTTTAGGTTTAGGGATTATAGTTTATGGTTTAAGGGTAGAGTGTGTAGGGTTGAGGGTTGAGGTTTTTAGGGTGTAAGGGTTAAGGATTTAGGGTTGAGGGTAGATAATATAGGGTTTATGGTTTAAGGATTTAAAGGTTTAGGGTTTATGGTTTAAGGGTAGAGGGTTGAGGGTAGAGAGGTAGAGGGTGTAGGGTTGAGAGAGAGAGAGTGTGTGTAGGGATGAGAGAGGGTGTGAGTTAGAGGAGAGAATTAGGGTTTGAAGGGTAAAATTTAGAGGGTTAAAAAATTAGAGTTTAGGGTTTAGGGTTTAGGAGTTTAAGGTTTAAGGTTGAGAGAGAGGGTGTAGGAGTAAAGGGTTGAGGGTTGAGGTTAGAGGGTAGAGGGTTTAGAGTTTAGGTAAGGGTTTATCATTTAAGGGTAGAGGGTAGAGGGTAGAGAGGTAGAGGGTGTAGGGTTGAGAGAGAGAGAGAGGGTGTAGGGTTTGAGGGTTGATGGTTTAAGGGTTGAGGGTTGAGGGTTGAGAGTAGAGGGTTGAGGGTCGAGGGTTGAGGGTTGAGGATTGAGGACTGGGGTTTGAGGGTTGAGGGTACATGATAGAGGGTAGAGAGGTTGAGGTTGTAGGGTTTAAGGGTTGATGGTTGAGGGTAGAAGGTAGAGGGTAGAGGGTGTAGGGTTGAGATAGAGAGAGAGAGGGTGTGGGGTTGAGAGAGGGGGGTTTGAGGGTAGAAGGTAGAGGGTTAAGGGTAGGGGTAGAAGGTTTAGGGGTTTAGGGTTTAGGGTTTAAGGGTTTAAGGGTAGAGAGTTGAGGGTAGAGGGTAGATGGTTTAGGGTTTATGGTTTAGGGTTTATGGTTGAGGGTAGATGGTATATGGTAAAGGGTTTAGGATTGAGGGTAGACATTTTAGGGTTGAGAGAGAGGGGGGGTTGAGGGTTTTAAGGTTTAAGGTTTGAGGGTTGAGGGTAGATGGTAGATTGTTTAGGATTTAGGGTTTAGGGTTTATGGTTTAAGGGTAGAGGGTTGAGAGTAGAGGGAAGAGGGTTGAGGGTTGAGGATGGAGGGTAGAGGGCATATGGTTGAGAGAGAGAGAGGGTGTAGGGTTTGATGGTTGAGGTTTTAGGGTTTGAGGGTTGAGGGTAGAGGGTTGAGTCCTAAGAGTAGAGGGTGTAGGGTTGAGAGAGAGAGGTAGGGTTGAGGTTTTTAGGGTTTTAGGGTTTAAGGGTTGAGGGTTGAGTGTTGAGGTTTGAGGGTTGAGGGTTGAGGGTTGATGGGTAGAGGGTAGATGGTAGAGAGAGAGAGATAGAGAGGGTTGAGGGTTTTAGCATTGAGGGTAGAGGGTTAAGGGTAGAGGGTAGACAGTTTAAGGGTTGAGGGTGGAGGGTAGAGGGTTAAGGGTAGATGGTATAGAGTAGAGGTTTGAAGGTTGAGGGTAGAGGGTTTAGGGTTGAGAGAGAGAGGGGGTTGAGGGTTTTAGGGTTTATGGTTTAGGGGTAGGGGGTATAGGGTTGAGAGAGAGATAGGGGGGTTGATGGTTTTAGGGTGTTATGGTTTATGGTTTATGATTTAATGATTGAGGGTAGAGGGTTTAAGGCTTAGGGTTTAAGGGTTTTAGGGTAGAGGGTTGAGGGTTGAGAGAGAGAGAGAGAGGGTTGATGGTTTTAGGGTTGGGGGTTTAAGCATTTACGGTTTATAGTTTAAGGGTAGAGGGTAGAAAAATCTATTTTACTCCAACCCCTCTCCCATTGTGAGGTCTTTCCCCCCACCCTAATTGGATAACTCTCTATCACTCTCAGGTCTTAGTCCTTAGCATGCTACTAGTACTAATCTCTCTCACTAATATCCCCTCTCCCTCTATCTCAAGTCTCAATCCCTTCCTATTGATATTGTGAAAGCATTTCAAAGCACTAAATTTGGCAAGCGCCAAATGTGTTTTTTACCTTGAAATGGTAAAATAGGGGTTGACCCTGTGATTCAGGCCCACATGCTTCTGTTTTTCTCTGGTTCAGTGCTTTTTCCAATAGAGAAACACCTTTTTTATGTAGTTGACTCCCTATTGTACCAATCTATGCTTCATCCATCACCTTTTTGCCACCAATTTGCATGCCGGACAACATAGATGAAGACATTTTGAAGATTTTACATCATTTTACATTATCTTAGGTAATATATTGATTTTGGTAATATTGAAATGTTTATATGTAGGTTTTTTTTTTACAATAATCTAAAATTATTTAATGATTTTATTAATCATAACAAATTGACATAGAATTCAACATTGAATTAGATGGGAGTTGCATAAAAAAGTTTAATTTTTATGACCTTGAAGAAAAAAATGAAAACCATGAAATAATTTAGATGAATTTATGTTTAAACTTATATAAACGACATCAACTTAGCACAAATTTTCTTATGAATTCTATTTGCATTGCTTATAGTAGTCAATTTCCAACATGTTTACATAAATGAATTCAACTTAACATGACAAAGTTTTTTGTTTTATTTTGACATGTTATAGACCATTCATTTGATGATTTTATTAATCTTCATTGTTACACATAGAATTGAACATTAAATTAATTATTACTAATGGTTGTGGGAAAACTTTTATTTTCAACTAATATGGAAAACCTAAGAGCTTTCATCAATGTTAATGTGCAAGTTTAATTTTGAAAACCTAAGAGCTTTACAAAGGGGCTCTATTGTAAACTCCTCCTCAATCCAAAAAATCAATGGGGCAGCAAAAAATAGTCAACAAAACCTCTAATTTCACCATTTATTTGTAGTCACACTTTCAAAGACATCTAAACAAGAAACCCTCATTTTAGGCTATTTACATGGGTGTTTATTGAAAAATGTATCCCAAACCTTGTCTAGCCCAACCACCACTTCAAACACCCTTAATTATGTCTACATATTCTTATAAGCTCACTCACCAACCTCTATCATCAATGGGTATGTGTAGGATCATCATGGGAAAAATAGGCCCTTAAGTGGCAAAAAAATCACAAAAATCAGAGTTAGGCAATTTGACGTAAAAATTTGAATAAGTTATCTATATTATTTCAAAAATATGTAACAATGGAATCTATAGAAATTTGAATGTAGTTTCTAAACTACTAGGTTTTTTTTAATTTTAAATCTATTTGGTGAAAATTTGCAATTTTAATGCAGTAGTACTTAAATTTCAGGGAAAAAATAAGAAGTAGGTGTCTGTCCGACCACCCTAACAAAATAAAATGATAATATTTTTTTATAATATTTTAGATATAAGTAGAGGACTCATGTCCAGATGTGATGCATATTTTTTGTAATTTTTTTCCAAATAAATAATTAATTATGAATTTTTTATTATAACTATTAAAAAATATAAAATTTTGTATGTCTGACCACCTTAACTTGGTCAAAGCTTCATGAAATTCTTTTTTTTTTTAATCCTATAGTATGCAAAGTATAGAATGTGATGCATGTTTCATATTAAAAAAATTTGATACCATTTGAAAGCTACAGATGTTTTCAAATTAGCATATCAATCGGGACTTAATTCATAATTCAAATAGAAAATGAATAATAATAATTTATTAAATTCAAAGTAAAGCATAATTTATATTGGTCGAAAAGCTGAGAATCTCCTTTAAAAACCCTTCCTGTTTCATCAATTTTGGGTAGAAATTTTTTTTCAGCCATATGGCTCATCATATCACTTACATGTCACCACTTTTTCGCCCATCATGATCCTACACATACCCCAATATTTTATGAAACCTAGTTCGAAACCTCCATTTTCAAGAAAAAATTGCACAAAACCTTCGGGAGAGAAAAAAAAAGTGTTAAAACATCTTCCCTGATCCAGTGAACCATCAAAACACCTAAATCATGCCATATTGAGTCATTCCACCAACTTATAAAACAAAATACTGGGTGGAATGGCTTAAAATGTCATTTTCATACACTCAAAACCCTTAAAATAGGGTATACAGACCGGTCCTCTGTAATTTAATTAATGTCATTTTTACAACCTTTCCTTTCCTATCTTCCACAAACTCACCTATTCTTCCTTGTATGTTTTCAATAGAGGTTTTTTGACCTAAGAAGACCATTAGGTTTCTTTGGAACAACTTTTGCAAAACAAAGCACCTACATTGTCGTAGATTGAAAATTATGTCACTTTTACAAAGGGGCACTATTGGAAACTCCTCAATCCCAAAACTAAATGGGATAAAAGCAACCAGTCAACAAAAGCTCCAATTTCACCATTTATTTGTAGTGACACACTTTTGAAGACATTTGAACAAGAAATGCTCATTTTACGCAATTTACATTGGGGTTTATTGGAAAACTATATCCCAAACCTTGTCTAGCCCAACCACCACTTAAAAAAACCTTAATTATGTCTTCATATGCTTATAAGTTCATTCAATAGCCTCTATCATCAATATTTCACCAAACCCTAGTTCAAAACATCCATTTTCAAGTAAAATTTACACAAAAAACCTTGGGGATAGCAACACAAAAAGCCTTAAAACATCTTCCATACTCTACTGAACCATGTACACACCTAAAGCATTCCCTAGTGAGCCATTCCACCAAGTTATAGAACAAAATAGTGGGTGGAATGGCTTAAAATGTCATTTTCATACACCTAAAACCCTTTAAACAGGGTATATAGACTAGTCCTCTGTAATTTGTCTCTAAAATGCACAAAAACAATTGAAATTAATCCAAACCAAGTATAAAATGGTGTTAGGAATACTTCCCACAAGATTCACTCCATTAAAAATCAAAAATTTCTGGTACGTAACTATACAGATCAAAGAAACTTCAAATTTTCTAGAAAATACACAAAAATAGGGGATGTTTCAATTATTTCTCTTCTCAAAATTACATGCCAACCTCTCCTTGACAACTTCTTTCTAAATAACATTTTACCCTCCTTGACAAATTTTGTCTAACTTGACAACTTTTTTACATGATTTGCAACTTTTACATTTTTTGCCCAAAATGACTCAAATAACCACAAAATGCAACGTAATCAGCAGTATGGATATGTTTGAAAAAATTTAATACAAGTTATTTTCTTGTGGTATGGAGGTAGATTTATGTATGAAAATTTTTGTAGCATATAGACATGTTTGATAATTCCAAGCAGCTCACTACCTTCTTTCATAAAATGCTTTGGTGTGTTCAATAAAATGCAATGTAATCAACATTATCAATATATTTCATAAAATGCATTACTTACTTTTGTTCTATGCGTGATTGTGAATATGTAGCATTCAACATCATCTTGAGGAAATGACCAAAGCCTGTAACACTAGAAGAACATACAGTAAAAAATGAAAGGAGAAGAGAATAAAAAATTGTAGCTTGTGAAGCAAAAGAATTGCAGCCCATACAACCAGAAATTCCTGTGTAATCTAAGAGAGATGTACAATTGGAAAAATAAAGGGCACAAATGGAAAATTTTTGTGGAAGGACACAAATGGATCCCCAAGTTGGAGGCACATCATCAATTATAGGTGAAGTTCAATGCACATCTCCAATTGAAGACACACCAACAACATGTGGTCTTCCAAGTATTGTAGACATTGAAAATTGTCCTAGGTCTCCGATGACACTTTTCACTATTTTTTCATCTAAAACTAATTAAATAATTTATTATTTAACCAGTTCTAATATTCTTCTTCTAATTCCCTATAATTAAATAATTTTCCTTATTTAATTAATGTTTATCACTATTTCTTCCTAACTATTCCTCTTAGATTAAATAATTCTTTAATTATTTAATCCCTTAATCTTTCCTCTCAAATTAAATAATACTTTATTTATTTAATTTGTCTTCAATTTCATTCATCCCTAATGTGAGGATAATTCATCTTATTTAATTATAAAATATTTAATTATCCTCATCTAGATTTCATTCCCACTTATCTCTCCCACTTTCTCTCACTTCACTTCAACTTTTCTGTTCCTCTTTCCAATTTTCATTTCCACTTTCTCTAAATTAACTCTTTCTAATTTCCACTCATGACTCTTATTTTCCAAATTCAGTCCCCACTTTTGAAATGGAAACTTTTAATTGAAAATAAATGGTTTCCTTATTTATTTTCAATTAACTCTTCTCTTTCTCAATTTAACTCATTCTTCACTCTTTCATTTCTCCACTTTTGAAAAGGTATATTTTGATGAAAATAAATACTTTATTTATTTTCAGTTAACTCATTTTGTCCCCCACTTTTAACTGCAAGTTTCCTTTCTAACTTATCCTTACATTCAATCTTGTCCATTCAATTATCTTTTCAAAATCTATAAATTGAGGATTTATTTTTCAATTTATGAGAGACCGAATCTTCAATTTCCTTGCAATAATTATTTCAAATTTCTTTCAATATTTAGTGCATTTGATCACATTTGAGAGCTACATATCAAATCTATTGAAGGAATAAGAAGGACAACACAATGGAGTGAGAGAAGCACGTCATGAGGGTTTGCATTTCTATTCTTTCTTTATGTGCATTTAATTATCACAATTTTGTTGATGTATTGGGTTTTTATTTCATGATATTTGCTTTGTGGTCTCAACATTTCGCTATCATGTATGCAATAACCATTTTTCCCAAATACAAGTACATCGGAAATCACATCTACAGTTGAATAAACACCTGCTTATTTGGTGAAAAATGAGGGTTTCATGAAAGAGGGTCTTAGAAAGTGAGTTTTGACTCAGTGGTTGAAGAATTTTTGGTTTTGGAGGAAGTTTTAGGACTGTCCAATGGTATTTTGAGTGGGCAGCAAGATTGAAGGATTCTTCATTTGTTAAAGTGGGCTAATTGGAGCCCCTTTTTGAATGTTCAAGTTCAATTTGATGGAATCTTTCTGAAGTAAGTACATGTGATTGAGTTTGTATAGTTGTGAACCTAACTTTCATTTCATCACAAAGGACCTTATTCCCGACCAAAAATATTAAGACACCCTAAGCACTAACTAGTGGAGGGGCACCAAGAGCATTTTATGCAAATGTTGACAATTGAGGTCTTTTGGTTGTTTAGGGGTATTTGAGTCTTTTTGTTTAGAAAATTAGGTCATTTAGACCATTTTATGATGTAAGGAGTCCTTTTATAGGTCTTTAGGTGGTTGGAAGGTCTATGTTGCAAAATATTGCAAATATTGCAAAATTGTGTAAAAGTTGTAAAAATTGCAACTTATTGTCAAATGGTGGAATTTCAAGAGTCATCTTGTTTTAGTTCATGGGGAAAGTAGTTGGAAGTTATTTATTCATGTTTAGGAATGGTCCTCTTTTGCACCCAAATGCACCGAATCACTCTGAGCTACATTCAAGCTGTTGAATCCCTTAAGACTCTGAAGTACAAAATGGCTGCAAACTTTAACATGATGTTACTCAAAAATTGTGACACATAGAAACTTCTTGTCTGAGCCTATGGGATAATATTATGGCCCTCTATAAAATAACCTCTCTTGGTTTTTTCTATCTCAGAGGCATTTTCCTATGGCGGTGAGATTTCACTTGGGGAAAAATTTATCAAATGCAAGTAGTGAAAAGTTGCAAAGTGGTGCAAATTTTGTTTTGCAACTCGTGTGACAAAAATAACTATTCCAATGCATTGGAGTTGGTAATTTTATGCTAGGAATGGTCATCTTTTGCACCCAAATGCACTGAATCTCTCTAAGCTACGTTTAACTGACTGAATCCCTTAAGAGTCTAAAGTGTAAAATGGCTACAAACTTCAACATGACATTACTTAGCCACTATGATGCTTAGAAAATTCATGTCTAAACCTATGGGATTTTTTTAATCCCTCTAAAATAACCTCTCCCGGTTTTCGCTATCTTGGAGGCATTCTCCTATGGTGGCGAGATTTTGCTTGGAGAAAAAGTTGTCAAATGTAAGTAGTGCAAAGTTGCAAAGTGGTGCCACTTTCATTCTGCAACTCATGTGACCAAAATAACTATTCCAACATGTATAAGTGTGTACTTTTATGCTAGGAATGGACCTCTTTCACACCCAAATGTGCCTAATCACTCCAAGGTACATTCAACTGACTGAATCCCTTAAGAGTCTGAAGTGAAAAATGGTTGCAAACTTCAACATGATGTTACTCAGACACCTTGATGCTTAGAAACTTCTTGTCTAAGCCTATGGTATTTTGTTTTTCCCATATACAATAACCTCTCAGTTTTTTCTATCTCAGAGGCATTCTCCTATGCCGGTAAGATTTTTCTTGGGAAAAAAGTTGTCAAATGCAAGTAGTGCAAAGTTGCAAAGTGGTGCAACTTTCATTTTGTAACTTGTGTGACCAAACTAACTATTCCAACATGTCTGAGTGGGTACATTTATGCTAGGAATAGTCCTCTTTCACACTCAAACATGTTGAATTTCTCTGAGCTACATTTAATCAGCTGAATCCCTTAAAAGTCTGAAGTGCAAAATGGCTGCAAAATTTAGCATGACATTACTCAGACACCGTGATACTTAGAAACTTCTCATATGAGCCTATGCAATCATGCTGTGGTCCTATACAATAAAACCTCTTGTTTTTTTCTATCTTGGAGGAATTCTCTTGTGGTGGCGAGATTTTGCTTGGGGAAAAAATTGTCAAATGCAAGTAGTGCAAAGTTGCAAAGTGGTGCAACTTTCGTTCTGCAACTCATGTGACCAAAATAATTATTCCAGCACATCTGAGTGGGTATTTTTATGCTAGGAATGGTCCTCTCTCCCACCCAAACACACTGAATCACTTCAAGCTACGTTCAACCAATTGAATCCCTTAAGAGTCTGAAGTGCAAAATGGCTGCAAACTTCAGCATGACGTTACTTGGACATTGTGATGCTTAAAAAATTCTCGTCTAATCCTATGGTATCATGTTGTACCCCTCTACAATAACCTCTATTGGTTTTTTCTATCTTAGAGATATTTTTCCTATGGCAGTGAGATTTTACTTGGGAAAAAAGTTGTCAAATGCAAGTACTACAAAGTTGCAAAGTGGTGCAACTTTCATTCTGCAACTCATGTGACCAAACTAACTATTGCAACACATAGAAGTGGATACATTTATGCTAGGCATGGTCCTCTTTTGCATCCAAATGTGCCAAATCACTCTGAGCTATGTTAAACTGGTTGAATCCCTTAAGAGTTTGAAGTGAAAAATGGCTTGAAACTTTAGCATGATGTTACTCAGACACCGTGAAACTTAGAAATTTTTCATCTTAGCCTATAGGATCATGTTTTTCCCCTCTAAAATAACCACTCTTTTTTTTCACTTGGAAGGAAAATATGTGTGTCTAAGTCAAGAGCAAGTCCACCCAATCTTGGCAAGACACAAGTAAAGTTTGCCATGCCCTTGGTCGACGAAAATGTCCAAGATGATGCAAAGTCCACTTGGGAAAGAAAATATATGTCCAAATTATTGTCAAGTCCACCCTTGGATTGAATAATGCTTGTCTAAGACAAAGGTAAAGTCTTCCCAACTAAAAGCATACATGGAAAAGACAACGTAAAGTCAGCCCAACTCAAAGCATACATGGTAGAGACAACTTAATGTCTTCCCCAAGCTGAAAATAGGAGATGCCAAACATATCTTGAAGTCTACCTCAGGCCAAGATCAAGGGGGACATCCAACACACTAAGATGGTGCCTTACCATCTTCCAACTAATCAAAATTGTCCCAAGCTGGCATGTCTAGGTTCAATGAATCTGACACTTCATAATGCAACAATTTTTTATTGTTGGTTTATATTTAGGAGAAGGACAAGTGTCCCCAAAATTTAATTTTCTCATTGGTCGAGAGGTAGTTAGTTGTGAAAAACCCTAATTAAGTTTTTATTTTTTAATCTCAGTCATTAATTCAAAATCAATCTTGGCCATTGAATTGTATTCGAGGAGCCTATAAATTGAGCTCACCCCTCATTTTCAAAACATGGGAGCATCCATTGCATACTACCAATTCACTACCTTATCTATGCTTTCACTTTCTATTATGCTTTGATAGATTTTTTCCAATCATCCATCACTTCTCTGAAAGAACTTGTTGTAGGCTCTTAGCCATAGTAGCAAGATAGTGAACTATTTGATAATATTCTTTGGTAGACATGTATGAAAAATGTGGTAGCATAGACAAGGTAGTAAACTATTTGAAAAAATGTCTCAAAGAAATGTGGTCTAATGGTGATGGAACGCCATGAAAATCCAGGGAATTTTCTTGTCATGGAATTCCATCACCATGAGACTACATTTCTTTGAGGCATTTTTTCAAATAGTTCACTACCTTGTCTATGCTATTGCTTACTATTATGCTTTGATGGATTTTTTCCAAGCATCCATATAGCTTGTTTGAAAGCACCTATTTTAGACTTTTAGCCATAGCAGCAAGGTAGTAAATTGATTGATAAAATGCTTTGGTAGACATGTATGAAAAATGTGGTAGCATAGACAAGGTAGTGAGTTGTTTGAAAAAAATCCTCAAAGAAATGTGTTCTCTTGGTGATGGAATGCCATGACAAGCACATTGAGACCAAATTTATTTGAGGCATTTTTTTGAACAATTCACTGCCTTGTTGGTGTAGGAGCACCAAGCCTCTTGATATGGTACTGAATGGCCATGGATGGAATTTTGGTTAAGATAAGCGAGTTTTATTTATTTATTTTTTTTTGTTTCAATAAGGTCTTCTTATACCATTCTCATGTTTCCAAAATAGTTTGGATTTTTCATTTGATAATTTGGCCATAACTTGTAATCATGTTAAAAGTTGTCAAGATGGTCAATTTTGTCAAGGTAAGTAGAATAGGAAGTCATTTAAGAAGGTCTAGGGGATTGGGAAATAATAAAGAGTTAGAAGGATGAAAATGTCAAATTTGTAAGTTGCATAAATGCAAAAAATTTGAAAACCAACATTTACCTCATTTGAAAATTTATTACTTGGTAGTTATAGACATTGGAAAAAGTTGGATTTGAATGTAATCATTATAAAATCCTCAAAAATGGCTTGTGCAAGGTTGTTGAAGGTAGTTTAAAGATTGTACACATATTTTTCATGAAATATAGTGTTCTCAACAACTTTTTCTTATTTTTCTAAACTTTGAAGGCTTGATACAGACTTGTACATCCTACCTTTGCTCTAAAAGTTCTCATATGTTGTAGGTAGGTGTGTTGGATCTCTAATGCTTCATATTTAAGGTCTTAATTGTGCAAATTGAGGGAGAAATCTTTATTTTTCTAGGACTGGTCATTTACCCTATCTTGGGGGTTTTGAAAGGGAACAAAATGGGTTTGTAAGCCTTCCACCCACTATATAGTCCTATAACTTAGTGGATGGGCTTATATAGGTAAAAAAAACATGTATGCATCTTTGTTTGTTTAGGGAAGACATATTTCTTGATTTCAATGAGTCCCTAGTGTTGTTTCAATTGGAAAATGCACAAATTTAATGGGTACAAACTTGAATCTGATGATGGGGTGTTATGATAAGTTATCTTATAAAATTTTAAGCTTGTGGGTGAATTCAAGGTTTTTTGACCAAGTGGAAAGTTTGGGAAGGGCCTGGAAGTGTCTTTTCCAATAAACCCTCATCAAAAGTGCATGAAACAAGGGTTTTTGGGTTTGGTATTTAGGTGGCTGTACAAATGAAATATAATGGGAGATTTTGGGGTTTGATAACCTTCCAATTGATTCCCTAAAGTATTAGAGTGTTTGAACAAGTTTAAGAGGGGGGTACTTTGTAAAATTGACCTATTTGGAGGCCTAAAACGGTGAGAAAGTTAGTTTTCTCAAATTTGTTCCAAAGGAGTCATATTGAGGGCTAAGATATCTTTTGTAATTCTATAATGGGTGTCTGAATAATCCTTTTTTTTCAAGTGTTTTGGGAAGTTGTGGAGTTAAGTGCCTAAAAATGGGTTTTCACTACTACTAGGTTTGCAAGGGTGAAAGTGGGAAATCTTACCTATAATTGATTTCAAACTCTGGGAGTTGTTTGGATTGATCCAATAGATCCTTTTAATCTTGTTAGATTCCCCTTGAAGGAAATTTGACACGTTGAGTGGTTTTGGGTCTCCTATCTCTACATCACTTGTCTATGTTATTGCTTCTTATTATGCTTTGATATATTTTTTCCAAGCATCCATAGCTTGTTTGCAAGCACCTATTTTAGGCTTTTAGCCATAGTAGCAAGGCAGTGAACTATTTTATTAAATTCTTTGGTAAACATGTACGAAAAATGTGGTAGTATAGACAAGGAAATGATTTTTTTGAAAATATGCCTTAAAGAAATGTTGTCTCATGGTGATGGAATGGCATGGAAATCCATAGCAATTTTCATTTCATGGCATTCCACCGCCATGATACCACATTTCTTTTAGGCATTTTTTTCAAGTAGTTCATTGCCTTGTCTATAGTATTGCTTGCTATTATGCTTTTGATAGATTTTTTCCAAGCATCCATAGTTTGTTCAAAAGAACTTGTTTTATACTTGTAGCCATAGCAACAAGGCACTGAACTATTTGAAAAAATACTTTGGTAGACATGTATGAAAAATGTGGTAAAGACAAGGTAGTGAACTATTTGATACAATACGTCAAATAAATCTAGCCTCATAGAATGCCATGATAAGAAAATGCAATTGGTAGCTACTCCTACTTATTAGTTATACAATGTGAAGTAATTGCATAACTTCTTAGGTTGACTTTGTAAAAACTATATTGTAATTGAAATTTTGTCATCTATCAACATCTAGTTATTAGTTATGCAATGTGAAGTAATGCTTTGACTTTGAAATATGTGCAATAAAATGTAATCAATGATATGAATATAAACTACAAAAAATTATTTTTTACAATTCATTAGTTAAAATATTTATTTTATTTGCTCTCTATATCTCTATATGCTATGGAAATACCTTTCAATTTCAAAATAAATAGATTTTATCTCTTGTTCTACAATTTTTTATGTTTTTTCTTTAAATATGATTTTTTCCTAACTTTTTAAAAAACTCTTATACTTTTGGTTTGTCAAAATTTTCCCCAAAATATTTTTGCTGCTATGCATTGGAAGCATGAAGCATACACATGAATAAACACACTATATGTAAAGTATACATATGAATAAGTGAAGCATACATGTGAATAAGTGAGGCACAAGTAATTGAAGCATTCTAAAGGATACAAACCACAAAGAATGGAGCTTATTTACACAATACGCTTTAGATGGAGCTTATTGATAAATCAACGGTAATTAATTAAGCATTAGATGTAAACAAAATTCATGCCTACAACATTCAAGAATACGATTTACACAATACACATGACAACATCATTCAAGAATGGGAGTAGCAAAATAAGATTTTTTTAATCAAAAAGCCATTAGGTATACAATGATATATATTGATAAAAGTATATACAATATATCCAAAAAGGTCATATAGGCTTAGCACAAAGGAGCCATATTATGGACATAAAATGCCACATATATATCGATAGTACAAAACATATGTTCCAAAATGCCACATAGGCATACAAAAACTAACCCTAATACAGTCATTTCCTTTTAGGGGAAGGAAATAGATCTCATGTTGCCTTTGAAATTTGGCTAGATGGAGTGACTGTTGGCTCTCTGGTATTTTGAACATGCTAGCTAGTCCTCCTCTCTTCACTCTGGACCTTCAAATGATACAATAAAATGTAAAGATGTTAATACACATAAATTGAATTGTGGAATGACATATAACAAAATATAATCACTTACCACATATAAATAGTCATCATTCACATTTACATCATTACCATGTCCACAATCTAGAGTGACAACCATCTATAGCAACCATCAAGATAGAAATTATGCTACACAAAAGTATCATGAAATTTTTCTATAATAAACCATAAAAGAGCAAATATAATGTCAAATCAACTAATATGTAGCATACCTCTCTCAATGGATCAGAACTGGCTATTGTTGAAACAACTTCGCGGTCCATCATGCCACCAACATCACTAGGGATGTTTGATGTCAACATCTGCAAATGGTAAATGAAAGAGTAAATGGTAGGGTGAACTATTAAATGTTAATGGGATGGGAATAGGAAGGAATAAAGGAAAACAAAGTGAATTAGGAGAAGATAATGTGACACGATCAAGGAATAAAAATGCAATGTTTTTGTTTCTCATCAAGTTTTTAGATTTGTGTATGAAAAATTATGAAAACTAGCTAACATTGTTTTACAACACCATTATTGAATAAAGGCTACCTGAGTGCAAGTTTCTTGAGGAAATGAATTGCAAGGTGTGGAGGTTGAAGTTCCACTAGGCAACTATTTGAAATCCAAAGTATGTTATTAGACAAACATTCAAATATAAAATTCAACTATTCAAATGCAATAATAATATCTTTAATACTAGTTACATACCCGTTGACTCAATGTGGAGAACAAATAATGGTCTATAGGAATGGCACATGTCTCATGAAAACTCCGACCACAAATTTCATCAAATCAAAATTCTACTAATTTACTTATTCTTAAATTTCAAAATATAATTTAATAAAAAACATTAAATGAAGGGTGATCCCATAATAGTGGTTTACATTTTTTGGCCAAACTGGACACTGAAATTATTATTTTTAACTAAATCTTCACATTCGAGCACCTATAGCTGCTAAACTGTGAGGAATTTGAAGATGGTGCAAACTAGAGTCTCATAAAATTTTGTTTGTAGATTCTCAAAATATTTTTTTCAAAATTTTTGGAATCAAATTGCACTTCTTTTTCCATCTCCCACGAAAATAGATTTTTTTTTCAAAAAACAACATTTTAAAAAAGTGACACACACTGATAACGATAATTTTTTTTTCATGAAGGATAAAATTATAATTCTTTCAAATTTAGATTTTTAACTCTAATATCTAGTGCTTCCACTTGGTTAGATATTTTTTATTGAATATTTTTTCCTTAATCAAGTTTCAAAAGTCAAATGAATTACAATTTAGAGACAACGCGGACTGGTACCTAGAACCTTTTTGTATATGTCAAAATTTAATTTGATTTTTTGGTTGGATCAAGGACTTCAATATCCGTGCACTCATATTTTTCAATTTTTTTTTTGATAATCTTCTATTTTTCCACATGTGAAGAACAAAGAGATTCATTTTCAATGAAACCTGCTTTAATAAAACTTAAAAACAAATACATAACAAAACCAAAACATATTAAAATTATATTCATTGGATAGCTTGTTCTAAGGAATACCATAATCATTTGAAATAAATTTTAAATGAATTCATTTGATCCCCCAAAATATAAATCAAAAGTGATTTTTTATTAGCATTTTGATAGGTGTAAAGGAGACGCATTTATAGTTATGGTTTAAAACTAGCAAGGTTCTATCCAAGGGGGTTTGATCTAAAGTGATTTGATCAAACCCTCTTCAATTGTAATCCTTAAAATGGAACTTTTTAAGGCTTAAATAATTATATTTTCTAAAAATATGTGATTTCAGCTAAAATTCATTCCTCTCAGGAATTGTAAACCACTATTATGACAACACCCTGAACTTGTTGAATTTTACCAATGTTAATGTCGAATGTATCATTCAAAAAATCATCTATGAAAGCCATAACCTATGTAACTAATGTAGGTTGTGTACCTACATCCTGAGCACTCTAATAATCATACGTGCAAATTGCACCACAAGTGCCACAATGGTGGGGTGGAGCTCATGGACTACACATCTCCTCCACACCAGGCTCTACTAGAGGCCTCACACATTATAAAATGGTCTAGGTGAGTGATCCAATTGACTCTAGCATGTCCACCTATACACTATCCTTAACAATGGAAGGAATGGTGGCATGCTCCAACATGGGTCTAGCCAAGGGTCTTAGTTCCAACTATGGATTACGTCGTGTAGTAGATCTATTATGTGTGGAGCCCCCACCTCTACCCTAAAATTCTAAGATATCAAAATAATTTCACATCTTATTCATGATAAACTCACAATAGATTTTCCTCAAAAAATATTGTGGTACCTCATGGTTATTGCATGGAGGTTGGTCAAATACCATCCACCACCACTCCCAAAATTTATTTTTAATTAACTCATGGTCGCACTAATGGATGGGGAAATTTCTGCATGTATGAGACAAAGGTGCATTGGTTTTTGGGTATGTAAATGGGGCACACAAGTCAGCTTTGATAATTTTTTGTTTTTTAACATCTGCATATGACAAACCTCTAGCATAATATTGTTTCATCTCATGCCTCTTATTTGACCAAAAATTTATTTTCTCACTCACTTCTCCTACATGAGATACAATTGACTTCAATGATTCAACAATCCCTCTCATATAAGGGTGGGTTTTGGCATGCTTGGTTAATCTTCCAATTAATTATTCAATGTCTCTTTTATTGTTTTCAATTTGATTTAGAATATTTTCTTGTGTTCCTTGAGGATTCCTATGAATTCATGGAGGGGTTTTAAGTTGTTATTGAATAGGAGGCTCTTCCTGAGGGGGTGATTGCAAATTCTCGAAGTTTGGAGGTGGAGATTCATTCCCTGATAATTAGAACAAAATTTTATTATAAAAATCTATTTCAATCTGCATTCTAAATGAAATTCAAAATAAATAGAATAAAAATACATACCTCTTCAAAATCTTCGATGTCTCTGATGTGTTGGCAGCATCATCGTGAAAAATAGCAAGCTAACGATGCAAATAATGGATGATATTTGGTGAGCGTGAGTTGAAAACCTCAAATCCTCCAAGCCAAGCCGTGGGTTGAACTGAAATGAGGTTTCAAAATGTGTTTTTTTCTTTTATTTACCGTTTGAATTTGGCACATTCCAAATGACTTGAAGACATTTGGTGTATGCCAAATGGCCAATTTCACCTTTTTTGTGTGAATTTTTACAATTTGACACCTAAATTGTGTCACATATTGATGTACTTACCCATATATGTGTATACAAAATATGGAAGCATACACAAGGTAAGACAATGATTGTTTAAAAAAATGCCTCAAAGAGATGTGGTTTAAAAATATAATTGGAAAGTATAAATAATTATTTAATTTAAAATGTGCATTGACAAGAGAGGGTATGTGTAGGATCATCATGGAAAAAATAGGCCCTTAAGTGGCAAAAATATTAGAAAAATTAGAGTTAGGAAACTTGACGTAAAAATTTGAATAAATTATCTATATTATTTCAAAAATATGTAAGAATAGAATTTGTAGCAAATTGAATGTAGTTTCTAAACTACTAGGTTTTTTGAAAAAAAAAATCTATTTGGTGAAAATTTCAAATTTGAATGAGTAATTTAAATTTCAAGGAAAAACAAGTAGGTGTCTATCTGACCACCCTAACCACAATAAAATGATAATTTTTTTTTATAATATTATAGATATAAGTATAGAACTCATGTCCCGATGTGATGCATATTTTTTTGTAATTTTTTTCCAAGTAAATAATTAATTATGATTTTTTTATTACAATTTTTTAAAAATATAAAAAACTCGTATGTCTGACCACCTTAACTTGGTCAAAACTTCATGAAATTCTTTTTTTTTTTTAATCCTATAGCATGTGAAGTATAGAATGTGATACATGTTTTGGATTGAAAAAATGTGATACCATTTGAAAGCTATAGATGTTTTTCAATCAGTCTACCAATCAGGACTTTAGTCATAATTTGAATAGAAAATGAATAATAATTACTTATTAAATTCAAAGTAAATCATAATTTATATTGGTGAAAAGTTGAGAATATCCTTTAAAAACCCTTTTAATTTCATCAATTCTGGGTAAACAAAAAGTCTGCAACCACATACCCATCATATTGCCACTTTTTGGCCCATCATGATCCTACACATACCCACTAAGGTTATAATAAAAAAAAAACAATGATAAACATGAAATATGAAAAATAAAAAAATAAAAGCAAGCCAAAATAGAATAAAATAAAATGTGTGAAGACTTCACATACCTAAAAATCCAGAGTTTTGAATGGAGGAGTTCTACCCAATTATGTAGCCTTTTTCTTCTTTCCTCAAAATCCTCAACGATTTGATTTTCTCAAAAGCTTGTTCCCCTCCAAACTTTAATTGTCTATCACTCTTCAATGGAATTTAGACTTCAATTGATACTATATTCTTTTCAACATGAAAAATCTGTTATTTCATGCAAAGGTGGTGGAAAGTCAAAAACTTGCACGCACACTTCATGACAAAATCATCAAAAATATTTTTTTTGTTGGGACATGCACAAAACCAGGAGAATATGCAAAATTTGGGCCTTCAAATAATAGGTATATTTTGTTTTTAACCATTTTTTAGAGCAATAAAAAATTCACTCGCATTATAACATGAGTGTGTTATGTTTTGCTAAAATAATGGCCATATCTCTACTACAAAACACACTCACATTATGAGAAAGTTGATTTTTTCATGTTTCTCTTTTCTCTTTCTCTCTATCCCCTACACTCTACCCTTAAACCCTTAAACCCTCTACCCTCTATCTCCCTCCCTCTCTCTCTCTCTCGTACTCACTCACTACTTCTATCTCTATCCCCTCTACCCTCTATCTCCCTCCCTCTCTCTCTCTCACTCACTCACTACTTCTATCTCTATCCCCTTCTATCTCTATCCCCTCTACCCTCTATCTCCCTCTCCTCTCTTTCCTTCTATCTCTCTCCCTCCCTTTATCCCTCAGGTCTCTCTCCCTCCTCCCTCCCCTTAAATCCTTAAACCCTCACCCTAATCTCTCTCCTAGTCCCTCCCTCTTTCTCTCTCTCAATTCTCTCTCTCTCTCTCTCACTCACTCACTCCTATCTCTCTCCCCTTTACCCTTAAAATTTGTATAGGATTGAATTTGCACCTCTTATGAAAATTTCCCTTTTACCCTTCCTCACTTTAGAAAACCAAATTCGAAGGATAAATTCCACAATAGTCTACTACCTTTATTCCACTTAGATTTTTTTTTGGGCATGGGAAGAATAATTTCTATCAGAGACGCCCATATGGTGTACAAACATCTTCATGATGCACTTACATCTAATGGATTCCTATGTCTGGAGCCTACAAAGGAGTTACACTTCTCATTGAAGGTCAATTTGTAACACCCTCTTTGACTAACCGATCTAAATATGGCATTTTTCCTCATTCTCTCCTTCAAATTCACTCCTTAATGCATTTCATCTTATACACATCCTCTAAGCACTCAACTTAATCACTCTCTAAGCATTCTAGCATTCAGTTCTTGCCTTCTAAGCTTTAAAGAAGCACTTTGGAACTCAATAGCAACAACACTCCATCAACTCCATAGAAAAAGTGTGGAATAAACACCATTACAGCAGGGGCTTGAGTCCTCTAATTTTATCCTCCATTATCTAGTGATCTCTTGGTGGAGATGGTAAGATTTCTACTCCTCTCCTCTACAATTTGGTTGAGTAGCATAATACTATATTGTAGTGTTATTATATTTTCTTCTTTCATTCTCATTTATCATAATTCTTCTCCATTATCGCTATCTTGGTTGTTTATGGAGGTGGAAACACCAAAATGGTGGTTTGACTGAGGTAGGCCCCTATAGAGCCCCAACAAATTTCCCTCTTTCTTGTGTGTAGGTTGACATGAATTTGGAGCTAGCTAGTGGACGAGTACTTTGTGAGATCATTCTTGCCACCCTAACTCTTGTATATTTACTTTATCATATTTTTTCATATCTTTCCTAATTCATAGATTTATTTTGGCCCTTTGGAAGTGATTATCTAAGCTTTCAACTCATTTTCTAGTAGTTTTGAATGCTAAATTTTTGCCACCTACAAGACTCCCTAACTCTTATAGGGTTTTTTTACCTAAAAGGAGAGAGTAGGGCCAAAAATGCTAGCTAGGTTCATTCAAATTATGCAATGTAGGAAGTTATTATGCATAAATGAAATGATATAAATGCAATTAAACAATCTAAATGACTAATTTTGTATGCAAAACTTAAGATTTATACTATGCTAGGAAACACAATGTGATTTGCAAACAATGAGTAAAGAATAAATAAATGCAAAACATAAAGAAATGAGATGAATTAGTGTGGACCTAAAAGATTGATGAATATTCTGGAATGTTTTGGATGCCATTTGGAATCATAGAAATTCACCAGTGGGACTCATTCACCCACAGTGGCGAATTAGTCCTACTTCTAATGGAAATTGTCAGGAACTAGTTTTTGATTGTCAGGATCCAGAATCTGACAAAACTTAGATTTCCAATCTTAAGGTGGGACTCATTCACCATTGGTGGAAAATTAGTCCTCTCCCATAATTTTTAAAAATCAGGAGACAACTCTGCAACACCAAATCTGAGGATGTCTGCTTGTCAGGTTGCTAAAGTCAATTCTATAGGAAATGAACAAAATAATTTCTCCAAGCTTGACATATGGTTGATTTGACTTGAAGTACCTAGTTTACTTGTTAACCACTCTTCAACACGTAAATGATTCTAAAATTTTCATACAAAAGTCTGCAAACACACATGCAAGAGGGGAAAATGGTTGAGGGTAAGAAAATAGACATTTGCGTTGGTCAAACCACACTTTGGTAATCAAAACCTTAATGAAATAGTGAAATTAAAGAGAATGATAAACAAATAACACGAAAATGCTATCAACTTACCAAACCCTTATTGAAGAAAATATGAAGTTGTGTTAATGGATGCTCTAAAGTGCTTGATTTATGCTTTATTTGATGTTGTAAAGTGCTTGAGTGAATGAGTGAATAAGTGAAATTGATGAATGGAGGTTGAAAATGAAGTAAAAACGCTTATTTATACACACTTGTGCCTTAGTAACCTATTAATACCTCATCACAGGTCGAAATGAAGTGATTTTGAATAAAAATCCAAAAGGAAATTTCAAATATTTTCAATTTGGAGCCAAGGGGAACTCATTTTCCACCCATGGAAAATGGGTCCCACCTAGGACCTAAAAATGGGTATCAAGAATTAAGTCACATTTAGTATTATTTGTTGGGTTTACATTAAAAAATTCACTTAATTAAGGATTATAAGGGCATAAAGGGGTCAAATAAAGCATAAGAAAGGTGTAAATAGTTAAGTTATGCCTAGAAAAGCATTAAATATTGTTACAAGACTTTACAAAAATTCAAAATATGACTTGATAAGTGATGTAAAGGTGATTTTTAGGTGAATTATAATGAATATATTCTTGAAGAGTGTAGAAATGTTTTACAACACTTCACAACACCTTCACAAAATGTCATTATTTGAATTTTAGTACCTAAATATGCACGTTCAAGCCATATTACATCAATAAATCAAAGCAAAATAGACCAAAAAACATGAAACAAGGCCTAAACAACCATGAAAATGAAAAGGGTCCATTTTTCTATGATGCATTTATCCCCCACTTTAGTGTGAGAATGAACTTAATTCAAACTCACACTAAAGTAGCCATGAACATCGAGAGGAGGGTTCCAATGTACTTACATTAGCAAGATGGAATGACAACAATTAAGAGCCTGGATGATCAAGCCCATAGGATGAAGGTCCCATGGAAAAATAAGTATAAGGACTAAGGAACACAAAAGTGTTGAAAACAGAGAATCAGATGAAGCTTCGATTATCTGTCTAGTTAGATGTGGATTAGATCTAGGTTGAAGAGAATGTATACTCACTCTGGGGTGACAAAACTCATAGTGGTCTGCTAGGTGAGAAGGCCCAAAAGGTGAGATAAATACACTAGTTGGTATGCACTCACAAACATAAAGGTGGCTATGGAGACAACTGTGTTGCTGAGTGGGATTCCTGCTCAATCATATCAAATTCATACCTCTTGATAACTTTAACAAGGCACCACAAAGGAAAATGTCGATTCATGCTTCATGAGACAATAAAAGCTTCATATGCTTAGAACTAATGAACAAACTTGATTGTACCATAGGCATGCAAGCTGTGTTATGCAAGGTGGAAAAAATGCAAAATGTAAAATGTAAAATGCAAAATGTGAAAAGATGTTCAAAGGAGTCTTGCTAAGTTCATGCAAAGTATACTACTTAGGGAACATTATGTTTAATGTCTCAAGAGAGGACCAATCAAAGAATAAAATATTTACAACTTAGGGGATGTAGTGCATTACATTAGGCCACCAAGAGGAATGTAATATGCTAAGATAGATCACACTTATGAAGGACTTCATACCGAATGCCATCCACAAAGTAACAAAAACTTCATATGAACTACAAGGCTACACTAGGAACCAATAATGCAAATGAATTAATGGTCATGTATGCCCCCCACTTTAAAGGAATTGGTACACATCATTCTATGAGAAATTACTTTAAAGTAGTAAAGTAAAAATGCAAAAAGAAAACAAGACATGAGAGCCAACTCAGAAAGCCCCTATGGCAAGTCATAGGCTTCTAAGTAAGGTTGCATCATGTACATGAAAGGAAGAAAAAAGAAAAGGAGGTTTCCCTCTAGAAAAGAACACACTAAACACACAAGGGATCTATGGATTTGTGGTCAGTATGTTCATTGTTGCAATGTTTTTATGAAAGAGCTCGAACTGTCATCATTCCCCAAAGCACATAGAACTAGAAGAATGACACAAATAGAGTGAAAAAAAAAGGAAAAGTAAAGTCTATTTTGGGTCAACATGGAAGAGACATTAAGGTTGCAATGCCTTGCATTTTCCCCAAAAGGAAAACGGTCATGTGTAGGATCATGATGGGCCAAAAAGTGGCAATATGATGGATTGTATGTGGCTGATGACTTTTTTTTACCCAAAATTGATGAAACCAAAATGTGTTTTAAAGGAGATTCTCAACTTTCCACCAATATAAATTATGCTTTACTTTTAATTTAATAAGTAATTATTATTCATTTTCTATTTGAACTACAACTGAAGTCTTGATTGATAGGTTGATTGAAAAACATCTATAGCTTTCAAACCTTATCACATTTTTTGAATCCAAAACATGCGTCATATTCTATGCTTTGCATACCATAAGATTAAAAAAAAAATGAATTTCATGAAGTTTTGACCAAGTTAAGGTGGTTAGACATACAAGATTTTATAATTTTTAAAAGTTGTAATAAAAAATTCATAATCAATTATTTACTTGGAAAAAAAATTACAAAAAAGTATGCATCACATCGGGACACAAGTCCTCTACTTATATCTAAAATCTTATAAAAAGTATTATTATTTTATTGTGGTTAGGGTGGTTAGATAGACACCTACTTATTTTTTCCCTAAAATTTAAGTACTACTGCATTGAAATTTCAAATTTTCACGAAATAGATTTTTTCTTTTTCTAAACAAACCTAGTAGTTTAGAAACTACATTCAATTTTCTATGGATTCTATTCTGACGTATTTTTGAAATAATATAGATAACATATTCAAATTTTTATGTCATGTTTCCTAACTCTAATTTTTCTAAATTTTTTGCCACTTAAGGGCCTTTTTTCTCCATGATGATCCTGCACATACCCAAACACAAGAAAAAAGAAAATGAAAAAGAAAAAGAAAAGAAAAATATTTTGGGTCAACATGAAGGAGGCATTTTGGTCCCAATGCCTTACATCATCCCCAAAAGGAAAAACACTAGAAAAAGGAAAAAAGGATATGGAAAAGAAATGACCTTTTGGGTCAACATGGAAGAGACATAGGGTGTCTCAATGCTTTGCGTCATCCCCAAAATGAGAACACAAAACAAAAGTGAAAAAGAAAATGTATGACATGTAGAAGAAGAAAGGTACAAATAGAAGAAGCATATGACAAGAGAGAAAACATCAAACACATGGTACAGGGGGACACAATACACAGAAGAAAAAGGAAAAGGAGCAAGTTATGCAAATGTAAGTCAACCATTAACTAAGTTGTTTGTTTCTCAATATGTTAAGTAGAAAAGGAATAACATAGTTAAGATACAAAGACAAATGCATTACAAGGGTAAGGCTAACAACTTCTTTCGCCCCAGAAGGTGTAGAGAAAGAATGAGCTGATGTGGGTGACATGAAAGGATCATGCAATAGTGAGAATATAAAATTCTACAACTATGGCATGATAAAGGAATCTTAGTTGTTATGGGATAATAGGAAAGTAGTCAGTATCAATGAAATGATACTTATCTAGTATGTCCTTCAATGTCTAACATTATTTAGTTTGATGTCCTAGAATGTGGTGGTATTTACAAAATGGTATATTAGAATCTTTAGGATTAAAGACCAACCTATTCATAGGTGGTAAGAGTATAAGGCCTTTGTTTAAAAGAAGTTGAAGTCTCCTTTCACATTCAGGTGGAGGATGTGTAGGAAACTTGAGTTTCTTCAATTTGTAAGGTCATTTTCATTTTCTAGATTCTCCTTGTTCATGAGTAGGAGGGAGAGGATCCATGGGAATCTTAGCGTCCTTGTCATTAGAAGGGAGTAATGGTTGTTACATGGAAGGAGAATGTTCAAGTCTAGAGAAGCATCAAAGATCACTGTACCATCATCTCAAATTTTCCAATATTCAGAAGGAGATCTACCAAGATGAGGAGGATCTTGATATCCTAGTCCTATTGTGTTTGCTTTAGTTGGTTTTTATTCAAGGAGTCGGTGAATGTCAACGTTCATATGTTGTATCACAACCTTGTTTACTTAGTATAGTGAAGCCTTTTCCATATGTTTCTTCAAGGTTTATGGGAGTGTTTGTGACTTTGTGATCATAAAATGGTTGTGAGTTTGGTTGTTTAGTGGAACTAGGTCCACTTGGGGAAGGAACCTTAGGTCCTTCATTGATTTTAGAATGTAATTATGCAAAGTGATTAGGGGGTACAACAATGGGGAGATCTTGTGATTTCATGGATGGATAAAAGGCTACATTAGCTTCTAAGTTATCAAGGAATTCATTATAGAACTTGTTCATGCTATCATCATTTTCTCCAATGATGCCTACATCATGAGGAGGACCATCATGAGGAGTTGAAGGAGCATGAGGCAGCTCAAGGTCATTAGGGTCACAACCAAAAGCACAATTCGACATTTCTACCAAGGATTTTAATGAATTCCAAAACTTATTGAAAGAAAATTCCATGATGAAAGTAAACTAAGATACAAGAAGTAGCTAAAAACAAAGATTCTTGAAATTAAAATAGAAAACAACTACAAAAATCTATAATGTAGGAAATACCCATAAAATGTCTAAAAATGTTGTGTAGAATGTGCAGGTGGACTGATTCACCTAGGGTGGTGAATGAGTCCTAGTATAAGATTTTTTTTTAATGTTTTTTCAGAAAATTAGATGCGATTTTAATGCTTTTCAAATGCCAATGAAGGATGCAAATGTAGATTTTCAATTTTTTCAATGATATGGAATGCAAAAAGGAACTCTAAATGATTATTTCACTAATGCAAGTTAAGAATCCCTAGGATGCAAAAAAAAAAATAATAGCCTAATTGAATGTTGATGCAAATGAAGCTTAAGATACAAGATCCAATAAAAAATATTAATGTAAATTGTTCAAAATTTGGGTTCACCAAAATGAATTGTTGATTTTGGTACCTAGAAGATTCCCTAAATCTTCTAGGGGTTTTTACCTAAAAGGAGAGAGTAGGGAAAAAAATGCAAGCTAGGTTCATTCAAATTATGCAATATAGGATGCTATTATGCCTAAATGAAATGATATAAATGCAATCAAGTGATCTAAATGACTGATTTTGTATGCGAAACTTAAGATTTATACTATGTTGTAAAACAAAATGTGATATGCAAACAACGAGAAGAATGAATAAATGCAGAACAAAAAGAAATGAGCTGAATCAGTGTGCACCTAAAGGCTTAATGAAGATTCTAGAATGTTTTGGATGTTTTCTAGAATCACAATTCACTAGTGGGACTCATTCACCCAGGGTGGTGAATTAGTCTCACTTCTAATGAAAACTATCAAGAAGTAGCTTTTAAGTGTTAGGATTCAGAATCTGACAAAACTTAGATTCTAGTCTTAAGGTGGGACTCATTTGCCACTCGTGGTGAATATTCCTCTCCCAAAATTATGAGAAATTAGGAGAAAACTCTGCAACACTAGATCTAAGGATGTCTACTTGTTGGGTTGTCAAATTCAATTACACAAGAAACAGATAGAATACTTTCTCTAAGCTTGAAATATGATTCATTTGATTTGAAGTACCTAGTTGACTAGTTGACCACTCTTCAACACCTAAATGCTTGTAAAATATACATAAAAAAGTCTACAAACACACATGCAAGAGGGGGAAATGGTTGAGGGATAGCAAATATGGGATTTCCTTGGTCAAACCTCACTTTGGTAATCAAACCCTTAATGAAATAGTGAAATGAAAGAGAATGATAAAAAAATAACATGCAAATGCTATCAACTTACCAAACCCTTATTGAAGAAAATATGAAGTTGTGTTAATGGATGCTCTAAAGTGCTTGATTTATATTTGATTTGATGTTGTAAAGTGCTTGAATGCTTGATTGAATGAGTGAATAAGTGATCTTGATGAATAGAGGTTGAAATGGATGTAAAAACACTTATTTATACACACTTGTGCTTAGTAACCCATTAATACCTCATCAGAGGCCGACATCAAGTGATTTTGAATAAAAACCTAAAAGAAAATTTAAAATATTATGAATTTGGAGCCAAGGGGGACTCATTCGCCACACATGACGAATGGGTCCTACCTAGGACCTGAAAATGGGTGTTGGAAATTACATCACATTTAGTATTATTTTTCAGGTTTACATTAAAACATGCACTTAATTAAGGCTTATAAATGCATAAAGGGGTCAAATAAAGCATAAGAAAGGTGTAAATAGTGAAGTTATGCCTAGAAAAAGATGAAATATTGTTACAAGACTTTACAGGGTATGTGTAGGATCATGATGGGCCAAAAAGTGGCAGTATGATGGGGTATGTGGCTAACGACTTTTTTCTACCCAAAATTGATGAAACAAAAACAATTTTTAAAGGAGATTCTTAGCTTTCCACCAATATAAATTATGCTTTAATTTGAATTTAATAAGTAATTATTATTCATTTTCTATTAGAAGTATGACTAAAGTCCTGATTGATAGGTTGATTGAAAAATATCTATAGCTTTCAAACGGTATGACATTTTTTGAATCCAAAACATGTGTCACATTATATGCTTCACATACTATAGGATTAATAAAAGAAAAATTGAATTTCATGAAGTTTTGACCAAGTTAAGGTGGTTAGACGTACAAGTTTTTATATTTCTTAAAATTTGTAATAAAAAATTCATAATTAATTATTTACTTGGAAAAAATTACAAAAAATTATGTATCACATTGGGACATGAGTCCTCTACTTATATCTAAAGCATTATAAAAAATTATTATCATTTTACTGTGGTTAGGGTGGTTAGAAAAACACCTACTTCTTATTTTTCCCTAAAATTTAAGTACTACTACATTGAAATTTCAAATTTTCACCAAATAGATTTAAAAAAAAAAAAACCTAGTAGTTTAGAAACTACATTCAATTTGTTACAGATTCTATTGTTACATATTTTTGAAATAATATAGATAACTTATTGAAATTTTTATATCATTTTGAATAAATCTGATTTTTCTAATTTTTTTGCCATTTAAGGACTTATTTTTTCCATGATGATCCTGCACATACCCTACAACACTTCAAAATAGGACTTGATAAATGATGCAAAGGTGATTTTTAGGTGAATTGTAATGAATAGAGTATAGAATAGTGTAGAAATATTTTACAACATGTTGATGGGTGTCTTGTACACTTTCTCAACACAGGTAGTGCATACATACACTACCTCTCTTGAAAGGAAATCTTCAATGACAAGTTGCTGAAAATCTTCCCAAGGTCTCTCGGGTGTCAGGCCATGACTTGAATGGAACTTCTCAATTGATGTTTGATGCGATTTTTCTAGTAATTGTAGGGTAGACTTATGTAGCTGGATGTGAAGTGGATCTTAAAATTTCAAGTTTCTAAGATGGGAGTTATGGTGCAATTTGTTGTAGGTTCAAACAACAATCTAAAACTTCAATGTTGTTCTCAAGTTTTGACTTTACAATGTGTAATGAACCTTAGCATAGGTTGTTTCTTAAAGAAAAGAGAAAAGAGAAGCGAAGAGGGAAAGTTCCTAGGTCTGCAACTAACTATGAATAGTAATCATGGAGTTTGTATGATGGACAACTTCCTTCAAACAAAATTTCACTTAACTAGAAAATTCCCAGTCTCATGAAATTTGTTTTATCTTCTAAGGCCTGTAGGAATTTCACCATTCATTAACCATATACATGCACAAACAAAGATAAAAGTGTGGAGCAACTTTGAATCCATGTCCAGACTAACTTTACACAGCCATCTACCAGCAACAAATAGTAAAAAGTATGGACTAGGAAGGCATCTACACATCAAAAATTTCCATAACTATAGAACAACATTACCAAGATCTATCTAAGAATTTCAAATCTAACTTAAAACAAAAATGTAAATCTAAATAAAGCATCTAAAAATGGAGATTGAATCATGAAACATGTGAAGAACTCAAAAAATGCACCAAGTCAATGTATTTTCATTAGAAATTTCAGCAGCATGTCTTTACAACAACTCAACTCTCTTTGAAAATGAGAGGAGACCCCCTATTTATAGTGCCCAAAAAGTAGAACGAATGGCCAAGATTCAATCTCATTGTGTGGCCAAGATTCACTACAAACTAGGGTTCTACCTAACCCCCAAATATATTACAATTTAAAATATAGTTTTATCTTCATCCCTATTTTGTCTTCTAGTGATAGCACTGTACCATTTTGTCCTTTGCTAATTGCTCTTTTTGCTATAGCTATTCCTTTAGAAGTCTTCACTGATAATAGGGCTGCTTTCCTACTTCTTCAAAGCTACATACTCCATGAATTTCAGAATCACTGGTTGGAGTTTGTCAATTTCCATGATCTTGGACCGTAGCACTTGATAACTCCATTCTTTTGAGTTGTCCTCAAGTCTTTTCTAGTCTTCATCATATTTGGCAGTGTGATCCTTGAAAAGATCCAACTGGGTGAAGGCACAAGTGGAAAAACTCATGAAATCCATTGTTATCTCGTTAGACATCTCGTCCTCCATCTTCTTCTAGAAATGAGGCTTCATTTTCTTCGGATCAATTTGCACCGTAGGAATGTCATATCCTGTCATTAGCCTCAAACATTAGGTGCAATCCGCCCTAATTTCCTTGACCCATTCAATATTTGGATCCACTTTACCAATTATCTACTCCAACCTTTCTTTTCTATTATCAAAGTCCCGCTTCCACACATCCACTAGCGAATGATCATCCCCCTTTAGTGCGAGCTTGCTTTCCCATGTGGCCTTTGGTAGCTAGAGGATGGCCTAAATCTTTGGATAAGTGGAATTATATGTTGTAGGGAAGTCAGTTTAGAGCTTCTTAGTACTTTCTAGGGACTGCTGTAAATCCAAGAACTTGCTGGTTGTTTGAATAGCCCGATTGATACCCATGTTTCCAATGTATAGAACTTGTCAGAACCAGCTCTCTGTAGACTTGTACAAGTTCTTTCTCTTCTCCAGTTTGTCAATCTATTCTTTGGACATCAGTTGGGGTGGAGCCGTGGACATGGTAGGCATGTCTTTGAATGAAAACCATTGTTGGATGTAATCCATCAAGGTGGTCGCCTATGCTTTAAGCTCATCTTTCAAGACCTTATCTTGTTGTATTAGGTACACCACCGTAGCCACTGACTCTTCAAGATGCTCCACCTTCTTCTCTCTGGTAGTAGTCCCCAAGTGAATAGTGGAGACATTATGGCTTACTCCCTCCTAGCCTACCATTGGGGAATCACCAAGGCCAGCCTTGTGGCAGATGCGGTCTGCCCAAAGGGCGAATTGGAGTTGGGTATACTAGTCCTTGGGATTCCTATCAAGCAATTTCTTGATCACTATGATCAGGTTCTTGTTTGTGGACTCAACAAGGCCATTTCCTTGAGGGTAGTAATTTGATGAAAATTTAAGGGAAATTCCATAGTCAAAGGCCCAACTAGAAAATTTTAATGAAGCAAATGTAGGTCCATTATTACACACCAATGCATAAGGACAACTAAAGCAATTTAAAATGAAACTTTCCAGAAAATTTGTAAGTACCTCAGTTGTACATTGCTTACATACAATTGCTTTTATCCATCTGGTGTAGTAATTAGTAGCGGTAAGAATGTACCTTTGTCTCGCAGATGATGGAGGGCTTACCAAACTAATGAAATTGAGACCCCACTGCGCAAATGGCCTCACCTCCAACACGGGCAGCAGTGGGACAACAACATTCTTCTCCTTGGTAGTGGCAGTCTGACATATATGACATGAAAAAACATGACAATAAGCATCTTTGAAGATAGTTGGCCAATAATACCCCACTCTTAATATCTGATGTGTAGTGTAAGGCCCAGGTCCATGAACAGTGCTGAAATCATCATGAAACTTTCTCAAGACTCGGTCTGCTTCCTCCTTGCCAAGGCATCTCAAGTAGATGCCTTCATGATTTTTCTTGTATAAAATGGACCCTTGCAACATGTAACTATTGCTTTTTAGTCTAAGAGCATGTTTTTGGACTCCCTGTAAGTGAGGTGGACATTTATGATTTAGTAAATAATAAATAATGTCTCTGTACCACTCTCTCGGGGAAACATCATTGAGTTGGTATTGCTGCATAGTTAGTTCAGGTCCTACCTCTACTGCTGCTTCAAAAATCATACAGGTAAGTTCCTACCCTCTCACCAACTTTATCGGTTGGATTTCCATATCATACTCCTGGAGCAATGTGACCCATTTAGCTCTTCGTTTTCCCAATTGATTTTGTATGAGCAATGTTTTCACCACGGGGTCGGGGACAATGGTGAACACTTTATTACGCAAGATGTAATGCCTAAATTTCATCACTCACCTAACAAGGGAATATTCTTGCTTTTATATGTTTTGGTAGCATAATTTAACATCTTTCAACTAAGCACTTATAAAAGCGATTCGGTGCTCATTTCCTTCATCATCTTTCTGAGTCAGGATGCTAATACAAGAATGCTCTAAAACAAATGAATAGATGTAAAATGACTTTAGATAGTTCAGACTGACTAGTATAGGCACCTCAACAGTGGACCGTTTGATTTCTTCAAAAGCCTATCTGGCTTTGGGAGTCCACTCAATTTTGGCATCTTTTTCTAACATGGAATTGAGTGGTTTAACAATCTCAATGAAACCTGTGATGAATTTCCTGATAAAGTTGATCTTTCTGAAGAAGGATTTCAATTCTTTCTTACTGCCTGGTAGTAGGATATTTAGAAAAGATTGAATGCATTTAGGATCTATAGAGATTCCCTGCTCTGAAATAACATGTCCAAGCAACCTACCCTCAATCACACTGAAAATGCACTTCTTTGGGTTAAGGGAAACTCCAAACTCTCTACACCTTTGAAATACCTTGCATAGACCAGAGACATGATCACTCCACCTTTTAGAGAATATAGTTAAATCATCCATGTAGATGATTATGCAGTTCCCAATCAAATCTTGAAGGCAATATCCATGGCACGTTTAAAAGTGGCACCAACGTTGATGAGCCCAAAAGGCATTCCTCTGTAAGCAAAGGTTCCCCACTTGGTGGTGAATGTTGTTTTATGGTGGTCCTCGTATTGCACCATAACTTGATTATATCTGGAGTATCCATCGAAGAAGGACATCATTTGGGAGTCGTTGACAATCTACAATACCTCATCCAATGAAGGTACTAGATAGTTATCCTTCTTGGAAGCTCTATTTAGGTTGCGAAAGTCTACACACAACCTGATTTCTCTTTTTTTTTTTTTTGACTGAGACCAAGTTGGCCACCCATGTGGAATGTTTGACCAAGAAGATAATCCTCGTTGAAAGTAATTTTTGTACCTCTTTGTAAATGATGGGCTCTAGCAAGGCATTAATGGGACATTACCATTGGCAGAAGGGCCTAGCTTCTGTCTTAAGAGGGATAGTGTGTGTGATGATGGAGGTGTTATAAGTCTTTAGATCTTCATAGATCCATGCCACCACGTCATGATACCTATGCAAAGCATTGATGATTCCCTTCTTTTTCTCGGGTGTGCACACTTTACCACTGAAATTTTTTTGGTCCCCTCAGAGGTCCCAAGGTTGTGAGCATCACACTAGTTGCTTATAGCTTCCTTCTTTATTTGCTAATTATGATCCCTAATTTGATCCAAATCAAATATGTGCTCAAGTTGAACCATGCCTCTGAGAATCATGTTGGTTTTGAGATTGAAAACTCCTATATCTAATTCGGCCTCCTCCTGATTAGTTTCATCAATTATTTGGGTAGCGAAGACATCAGAACTCAAGATGAACTCAAGGATATGTTTGTCATCATTGAAGACCTAAAAAAAAGTGGCGTTATCTGGGAAAGATGGTGTGGACATCAACTTAATTGTGAATTTCTTAAGCCCTGAGAGGGAGAGGGGTTGCAAAGTGCTAGCTGCCTGAGCCAAGACATTGACTGTATAATTTTGAGCATGAGGGATCAAGTGTATATTAAATGCATCTAAACCTTCTAAAAGATCCCAAACCCTATGCCTATAATTTGCAAGTCTTCTATCATGGAAATAATATAATTTTCTAACCTGTTTGACTATGAGTTCAGAATCACCAAACACTTGCAACATTTTGACATTTTTCTTGAGGGCCATAAGAAGACCATGAACTAGCAACTCATATTTTACTACATTATTGGTGCAATAAAAATGCAACCTATGGGCAACAAGAAAGGTCTTACCCGTTGGGCTAATGAGTTCGAACCCAACACCAGCTCCTTGTTTTGACTTGGACCTGTCAAATTGAAGCGTCCAAAATCTAGGAAGCCCTTTGACTTCGGGCCAAGTAAGCTTTTGTTTCTTTCTGGTGGGGTGACTGCTTGCTTGACCTTAGGGAATCTTCTAGCTCAGTGTATTTACCAACATGTGGTTGTGCTAGCGCTTCCTTTGGTATTTCACCCTGAGGGATGGCTGATTTTTTGACGTGTTCTACTGCTATTTGGCACAAGCAACAATCAAACTCTGAGTGGGAAGCATTGTGAATTCTGCACCAATTTCGTAGCAAGAGGTCCTAGAAATCCATTTGGGCACCCAAACTAAGTTGGTCTTTTGCGCATTTTTCCATGAATTCCTAGAAACCATTGAGTAGTCCCAAGTTGTCATCTTCATTAGGATTATCACCTGGCTCTACTAGTATTTCTATATTTTGAGGAATCTGAGTGAAGTCAGTTGGAGGGTTGCATTGCACCAAGAGTACTTCAGCAACAAACTCTTCCTAGGGTTCAACCTCATCCTGGCAGGCAAAGGGACAGTAATTTCCCAATTCTATATCAACAAATAGCACCTCATTTATGTTGTTGTACTCCATGATCATGTACTTCATATGAGGCTTGTGGTCTATATGGATTTGATTTGGCAGCTCTTTCCATGGCATTCACATGTGAGAATGGTCTGTGGCAACATACCCGTTCAATGTTTTAGTGAAATGTCTTCCCAAAATAATCCCATATGCATCAGGAATATCAACCACTTGGATATCAATGACTTGTTGTATCCTTGGATCTACAACAATTTGCATCAAGATTCAATTCATCTCTCCCACAATGTTGATCTCTATTTTGTCCAACTAGGTCACCTTCCTTTTTGTGGGTGTGGGAGTGATCCCAAGAGCCTTGCATACTACCAGAGCCATAACATTGCCAGACGCTCCTGAATCGAAGGTAGTTGTGCAAGTTCTTCTTGAATATCCAAATGGTGTTTAAAAGGAAAGGGGGAGTTTCAAATTTTCCTTGGAAGAGGCCTAGGGACCTATCTATCTGAGCTAATTGCACCCTGTTCTTATCGCTAGTTTTGTCCTCGGTCTGCCTAGATAGCTGATATTTGGAAGTATTCCTATTGTTCTGATCTACTTCCTTATCCGACTGCTTACCTATAGACTGGTTTGAGGGAAGATCCTTCTTTTTCCCTATACTATCTTGAACTACAGGCTCCTGTCTGCGTTCTTGAAAGGTGACTCTTTTGGCTAATGTTTCTTGTGTCACGTTAGAGGATGGGGTCCCATTAAGTACCCTGAAGAAGGCATGCCTTACAATAGGGACTTTGAGTAGTTCAAAGGTAGATAAACTAATTTTTACTTTCTTGAACTCTTCTACCACATATTCACCCATTTTTTCAATCTCAGAGGAAAAGGCTCGGCCTATGGCAGAGCTAGAAGATTGGGACTTCACTTGATTTGACTAGGTTTGTGATTGTCCTTGAGGCTGATTTTGTGACTAATTTTGAGGCCTATCCTTATAGAGATACTTAGTAGGTATATGGGAAAGTCCAGGGTTATTTTTGGCATTAGGGTCAAGTGGGGTAGTAAAATTATTTGGTGGAGTAGAGGTTGTAAAGGGTCCACCCGCCTGCCTATTCCTGAGGAAGTAGGGAGTTGCACTTTGGTGGAACATGTTAACTTCATCTATATGTGTTTCTTCCTCATCTAGTGGACCATTATCTACTGAATTGAAAAGCTGAGACAAGGTTTGTTTGTTACTTACTTCCTGCACTTCTTTGCCCTCAACAGGGGTGGGCTTGACCTCAGGCTGATTGCGGTCACTTCACGAAAATGGTGCTTGGTTTACCACTTGATAGGAGGAGTCATAAGGCTCAGATGGAATGATGTCTCTGTAACTGACACTATCAACAACATTTTTGGCCTCCACTTGGAAGATTTCAGTGGCTGTCTGGAATTTGGGACAATCCAACTTAGAATTTCTATTGGTCTTGTGAATCCGGCACCATTTGGACAAGGCTACCTCAGTGAGGTACACTCCACTGGTCATCTTTTCATTGTTGATAGGCTGATCAAGAGGAGTAGGGATACCTCCATTATTGGGTCTTGTATTCCACGAACGAATCTGCCTCTAGGAAGGTCTCCTTTCAAAGTTTTGATTTGAATTTTTTCCTCTATGATAGTTTGGCCCAGAAGAGGTGCTTGCTTCCTAGATGTCTCTACCATCCCTATTGTCTCAGCCTTCCCGATTAAAATTATCCTGGATGCTCTGCTGGGGTGCCTACAACTGATTATTTTGATTCTTTAAGTGTTTCATTTCTGTAGACATTTTCCTTATCATCTTAGTCAATTCTTCCAATTTTTCCTTCTCAGCATTGCTCGACTGTGGTGCTGGGTTTTGGAGAAAGACAGGTGGGGTCACCGGTTGATTTTGATGCACAAGGGGAAATTATGGGCACGACAAGTACAAAGGTGCTTACGGCTATTGAGAGTAGGCTTTTTTCTGTTGGGGAGCCTAAGGATAGCTTTGTTGTTGTTGAGGCTACAAATAAGAAGGCATGGGAGATGCATGATTCATCGACTATCTAGGGTGTGGAACAATGGGTAACTGAGGCGCCTAGTTCATAAGAGGAGTGTGATGAGTGAATGCTTGATTAATCCCCTAAACTTGCATCAGGTGAGCTAATGGTCCCAAAGAAGGCAATGAACCAAAGAGGTTTTGTTTCAAATATGCACTGGCAACAATAGCCTCCGCATAAGCAGTTACTAGTGTGGTGAGCGGCGAACACATCCTCTTTACCAAAGCTAACATGAGATTATCCAGTGCTGCATAGTAGACGGGGAGGGTAGCAACATCATTATGTATATATGGATCCTAAAGTCTCATGAATGCATGATGGAACTGATCATTAAAGGACCCAATGGGTCCATTAACTTCCCTCCTGAGGGACATAAATTGTCTGTATAGCTCCAAGGGGCTAATCAAGATTTTGTATTTCTACAAGAAAGCATTCTTCATCAAGTACCATGAGGTAACAGACCCCCTTAGCAAATTGATATACCAATAAAAGGCCTTCTTGCCCAACGGGTATGGAAAAAGGTTGAATGCAATGTCTTCATGACTGATTTTCATATCCGTGATCATTGTCTCAAATATCTTGATGTGTTCTTTTTTCATTCTTTGCGGGTCACGAGGATTGAATTTTGAACAAAATCCCTTCGGATTCTTGGGCATGTCACGGTATGCACCAAAGTGGAATGGTGAGGGATTTTGTAGCAACCAAGCCATGGCAGGAGGTGGAGGTGGTATCTATTGTTGAAGAACAACAATCTGGAGTTGTACCCACAGTAAAATAGTAGCCTTGGACTACACCTGGGCTACGACTGTTTCGATTGTACCTTGGGCTTGTAGGGCCAGGGAAGAGGCAACTTCCTGGCTGCCAGAGATGAGGGGTGAAAAGGCAGTTTGGTACGAATGGGTGGAGGTTGGACAAGAGTAGAATGGAGATGAAGGTGGAAGGGAAATGGGTGGGGTGGAAGAAGAGGAAGAAGCAGTGTCTCCTCCCTTATTTTGTTTTGCCCTTGTGGGGTGTTGTAGCTCTTGAAATTCCCCCTTAATTGGTGTCGACTGTAGAATCTTTCGAAATCTCTCCAGGGAGAATGATCCAATTCGATCCAGCTTCACAAGGGCCTCCTTCTAGCACCAATTCTGTTGATAGGTGTCTTGTACACTTTTTCAACATAGGTAGTGCATACATACACTATCTCTCTTGAAAGGAAATCTCCAACAAGTTGTTGAAAATCTCCCCAAGGTCTCTTGGGTATCAGGTCATGATTTGCATGGAACTCCTCAATTGATGTTTGATGTGATTTTTTTGGTAATCACAAGGTAGAATTATGTAGCTGGATGTGAAGTGGATCTTAAAATTTGAAGTTTCTAAGATGGGAGAAGTTATGGTGCAATTTCATGTAGGTTCAAACAACAATCTAAAAATTCAATGTTGTTATCAAATTTTGACTTTACAATGTGCAATGAACCTTAGCATAGGTTGTTTCTTAAAGAAAAGAGAAAATATTAGGGAAGAGGGAAGGTTCATGGATCTACAACTAACTGTGAATAGTAATCATGGAGTTTCTACCATGCACAACTTCCTTCAAACAAAATTTCACTTAACCAGAAAATTCATAGTCTCATGAAATTTGTGCTATCTTCTAAGGCCTGTAGGTATTTCACCATTCATTCACCATATACATGCATGAACAAAGATAAAAGTGTGGAGCAGCTTTGAATTCATGTCTAGACTAACTTTACATAACCATCTACTAGCAGCAAATAGCAAAAAGTATGGACTAGGAAGGCATCTACACAATAGAAATTTCCATAACTACAAAACAACATTACCAAGATCTATCTAAGAATTTCAAATCTAACTTAAAACAACAATCTAAATCTAAATAAAGCATCTAACAATGGAGATTGAATTAGAACACATGTGAAGAACTCAGAAAATACACCAAGTCAATGTATTTTCATTAGAAATTTCAGCCGCATGTCTTTACAACAACTCAACTCTCTTTGAAAATAAGAGGAAACCCCCAATTTATAGTGCCCAAAAAATAGAACGAATGGCCAAGATTCAATCTCACTGTGTGGTAAAGATTCACTACAAACTAGGGTTCTACCTAACCCCCAAATATATTACAATTTAAAATACAATTTTATCTTCATCCCTATTTTGTCTTCTAATGACAGCACTGTACCATTTTGTCGTTTGCTAATTTCTCTTTTTGATGTAGCTATTCCTTTACAAGTTCTTCACTGATAATAGGACTACCTTCCTACTTCTTCAAAGCTACATACTCCATGAATTTCAGAATCACCGGTTGGATTTTGTCAATCAACATGATGTCAGATCATAGCACTTGATAACTCCATTCTTTTGAGTTTTCCTCAAGTCTTTTCTAATCTTCATCATATTTGGTGATGTGATCCTTGAACAACTCCAACTGGGTGAAGGAACAGGTAGAAAAACTCATGAAATCCATTGTTATCTCATCGGACATCCCATCCTCCATCTTCTTTTGGAAATGAGGATTCATTTTCTTTGGATCAATTTGCACTGTGGGAATGTCATACCCTGTCATTAGCCTCAAATATCAGGTGCAATCTACCTTGATTTCCTTGACCCATTCGATATATGGATCCACTTTACCAATTATTTGCTCTAGCCTTTCTTTTCTATTATCAAAGTCCTGCTTCCACACATCCACTAGCCAATGATCATCCCCTTTTAGTGTGAGTTTTCTTTCCCATGTGGCTTTTGGTAGCCAGAGGATGCCTCAATCTTTGGATAAGTGGAATTATACGTTGAAGGCAAGTCAGTGCATAACTTCTTTGTACTTTCTAGGGACTGTTGTAAATCCAAGAACTTGTTGGCTATTCAAATAACTCGACTGATACCTATGTTTCCAATGCATAGAACTTGTCAGAACCAGCTCTCTATAGTCTTGTCCAAGTTCTTTCTCTTCTTCAGTTTTTCAATCTATTCTTTGGACAACAGCTGGGGTGGAGCCATGGACATGGTAGGCATGTCTTCAGCTAAAGACCATTGTTGGATGTAATCCATCAAGGTGGCCACCTGTGCTTTAAGCTCATATTTTGAGACCTTATCTTGTTGTATTAGATGCACCACCATAACCACTGAATCTTCAAGATGCTTCACCTTCTGCTCTCTTGTAGCAGCCCCCCAAGTTAATGGTGGAGATGTTATAGCTTACTCCCTCCTAGCCTACCACCAGTGTTGCTATATACACAGTTCGGGACCCAGAAGCATCCATCGTCACCTTGGATCTAAGTTTGCAGTTCTTCTCCTTCCTGGTTGAGATCTACACTTAGACTAGGATAGCCTCTAGCCTCGCTCTTGGGTCCTTCGGGGTGGGGGTCTTATTTTCAATCTACTTCTCTAGCCATTCAGGCATGGTATATTTTTCCTTGGGAAATTCTCGATCACCCTCAACTTCCTTTTTCTGGATCTCTATTTTCTCACTTGTGGGAGCCCTTTATTCCCTTCTAGTGTCATCTCCCTCTTCCTCATCGGAGTTTTGGATGAATGTGAGGTGTTTGATGGGAGGTTTAGTAGTCAATCAGCCCCAGGGACTTTCCCCTATCTCAATTCCCTTTTCTTTTCTTTCTTCAATTGGTTTGTGCTCGTGGATGCGCTCCTCAGGCTTGTCCTCCTCTAAATCTCCTTCTTCTCTAGGAGGTGGTACAACTTCCAGCTATTTTTCCCCCATAGGGAGTTCTACTATTTCTACTATCCTGCCACCTTCTCACTCTTCTCTAGGAGGTGACCTTTCTATCTCTTCCTCATCATGCTTCAATTACCTGGCCATTTCCTCTTTGAGATAATCATCGAAGGTTTGTATGATTATTTTTCCACCTATACCCTCCTCTTCATCTCCACTCTCGAAAGACCCCATTTCTTCTTCTTCATGAACCACCCTATCAATTGGCTGGTATTCATACTCTGGGTTTTTGTGATATTCGTCAGCTTCCTCCACCATTTCCTTCAAGGCTTCTTTCTCTCACCTCTCCCACTCGTAAATTAGCCCATGGTCTCCATTGTTGGTGGTCCCATTGGGGGTTGTGAAGGTGTAGTAGTGTCAAGGACCTAAACTAAGGCAACTTGAATGGTGGGGTCCAAAAAGATCTGGGAAATCTTGGAGAGAATATTTTGCATGTGTCGTGATAAAGCCTATGATAATGCAAGTGCAGGCATTGGTGTTGTCACCGTTGCTAATGGGAGTGATGTAGTAGGTGACATGGTGGTGGAGGAAAGTGGAGTAGTCATGGTGGAGGAAGAGTCAATCATTATTATGGGTCTGGCCAGGGCTGAGGAGGCGAGATGGAATGAGATATCCACTGCAGGCGGGGACGTGGTGACCATGGTTTGGGATACAGATGTCAGGCCGGTTGAAACAAGGGGAGTTGGAGGGAGTTATGGCTGATCTGCCTTCTCTTCCTCACCTTCTTGAATTGTCGACTACTCTGTGGCACTTACCATTTGCTTGGGCCTCTTAGAGGGTGAACCTCTTGAATCTTTCCTTGTATACACCTTGGGATCTGGAGACTGCTTTGTTTCAGTCCCTTTCCTCTTTCTTGATTTGGTGAGCAGAGGATATTTGGATGTCCCACCCATTGAAGTTATAGCAGCAACCTCTGATGTGGCACTGGGTTCACTCTTGAGCCCTTCATATGTTAGGACCACCCCTTATTGCGTTAGTCAGGCCACTTGTCCCTTAACCCACTCTTTAGTTTGGGCCACGATTGGTTTAGTTACAATGTCAAGGTCATCGACCTCCTATTCATCCCAATCTACAGTAGGCAGTGGAAAATTGGAGACTACATTATATCTGGGCTCTATGATGGTGCTTTCATCCTCCTCGACCTGGTCTGGTATAGGAAACAGTTGCACCCTTCTTATGAAGTAGGTAGTCATCCTCATGTAATACCTTTCCCACATCTCCTTGTCATCCTATCAGTCTACCCAAAAATCTTCAACATGATGTAGGTGGGCATATTCTGGTCCTAGTTCCTTTCTCACATGCCCATATGGGTCCACCTATGGGCGAGCAGTGTGTAGGAAAAAATGGTACTCCACCAATTCCTTTTCAGAATTCCCAGCACACTAGGAAGTTTTTAGTTTATACATCCTCTGACCAAAGGCTAAGAGATAAGGGATCCCTGCCAAATGTTTGCTACCAAGGATGATATGTACATGTTGAAATTGCTGGGAGAGTTCTAGTAGTATAATCCGGTCATTGGGATAACGGGGCAGCTTATTTGGCCTTTTTGTGAAGCCTTGGGCACGAATATATGTGAATTTGGGGAATTGTATAAAAAAGAAGGCGTACTGCTTCAAGAATTCTTGCGCATTGTGAGAGACCCTTCTCTCAAAATCCCCTCCAAGAAACCGAATGATGTGGCCAATGAAGGCGTCATTCGCCCTGCAGTACTCTTTCTTGAAGTTTCTAAACTGTAGCTGGGGATATCTGTCATAGGCTTTCAATCTTCATCTTGACTTCTCATTAGGTACCAAAAATAATCCGTTGTACTACCTTTGCTTTTCCAGTGAATAGACCAGATAGGAGGTCATGTAGAATTTAGAGCTCTTTTTCACGTTCATAAACTACTCATGGAAGCAATCACTTATGATGCCTCCCCAATAGAATGTGGCTTTTGTGGTGACATCTTCATCCCCACAGAGGATTTTCTCAACAAAGTATACCATCTATTCTTGAAGAATCGCAATAGAAGGGAGGCCCATTACTTGGCTCAGCATGGTTACTAGGTCATGGTAGTCTTCATGGAAATCGTTGTGAAAGAGTTCTTGAGGATCCTTTGCAGCACTGCCTCTTTTCTCCTTGAGCTAGTATTGATTTCTCAACTTCTTGTAGCCCATTGGGTTTTCATCCCACACTTCCTTTCCTTCTTCCATGGTGGGCACCTCCATCTCCTCAAAGGTAGGAATGTGAAAAGTTCTTGTGATTCCATCAGCTGACATGTCAGTGAGGATGTTCCCATCTCTATCAACATTGGTTCTTGTCTGGGGATGGTAGGCCTGCCAACAAGCCATGACCAACTCAGGGGAAATGAGAGATGGGGGAAGCCCATTACTTTTACAATCCCACTTTGTCTGATTAATCTGGCATTGTCAGTCTTTGGGTGAAGCTTGATCCATTGTTTGAATTCATCAATATCGACCTTGTCGATATTGGTGTCTGTGATTTCCCTCCAGTCAGTGATAATTTTCAAACGTAGAGGTTTGCCCTAAAACAGGAACTTCATTTGGTCTTTATCCTCCTTTCCATGGGGAGTCTTACCTGATTTCTTTCCTTTGTTCCTCTCTGCAATTGCCTCTGAGGGACCTGCACCCGATTCCACATATCCTACAAACATAGACGTAATGAGTACAACCAATTACAAAAGCATTAACATTAGCCAAAATCCTGTGAATTAAATCCAGTTAGACATCATATAATTAATGAAGTTATATTTTCTCTTTCAAATGTCGTTAGTCACTTTCTAAAGGGATTTTGGACAATCTGGACCCAAAGGGCCAGAATTCCTTGGAAAAAATGTCGTTTTGAAAGGGTGAATAGGCTGGGGTGATTCAAGAGGTTTCTCCTGTCTTCATATTTTGATGCTCTGAAAGGCTCGTGTTGAAGAGGGCCGAATTTGAGCATGTGGGTCGAGATTGGTTTTCAAATTTGAGGTCATTTTGTTCAATTTTAGGGCCCCTAGAGGTTCAAGGCTGGAAAACTGTTATGACTTCGCTATTTAAAATGATGTGGAAGAAATGAACTTTCGGGGTTCGATAATCAAAAGGTCAAAAGAGGGTCAATGAGTCTCTACAAACTTCAAGGTGTTCGGACCCGGGGGTGCGGGAAGGCATCAGGTTTTCGCCATTCAGAATAGCGGTCATTGCACGAAAACCTGGTGGGAGTGGCCCAACAGACCGGGCTTGGCAAAATGTTTGGCCACTGGTTTTTCCTTGTGAATTTTTTCTAAGTGATTGAGGGGATAGAACTCAGAGCCCGGGAAGACGTGTTTACTTTTCCCTTATGCATCAGATGAATGTAGACGTAATCCCACTAGGTGGAGCCTGGTAGGCAGGGTTGGCAAATGGAAGGTCGGGACCCAGGAGGCAGGGGGACGCAACTTGATGGTTGTTTCAAATGGTGAAAGGTCCACGGAAGTCCACGGATGGAAGTCTCTTGACCGGGACCTGACAAAGGGATGGAAAAGTAACTTAAGTTAGAATCCCCGGATGACCAATAGGAAAATAGACCCTGGAGGGCGGAAAGGCAACCTCACTTTTCCGTTTTGGAATGGCGGGGATGAGGTGGAGTCTCGTGGATGGAAATCCAATAGCACAAGCCCGAGATATACCAGAACAGTTTAAATTTTGTAATTTTCAATCAGGAAAAATTTGAGGAGTCGGGGCCTGGGGTTCAGGAAGGCGGGAGCCTTCCACTGTTTGGAACAGCGAACACTCAAAGGAATACTAGAAAAGGAATCCCAGCAAGGCGGGCCTGGGAGACTGAAAGGGAGGCTAGAATTAGAGTATTTGTTTGTTAAACTGCATGGTAATTAGTCGGCAGTGATCTGGGGTGGCGGGCTTGATAGGGCAATCTGCCATTTGAAAATTTCATCATTTTCAAATTTCTTAATGGTAGAGGGAAGGGTCAGGCTTGGAGGGTAGGAATTCTATATGCGAAGAATGGCAGTGACAGTGTTTGGTTCCAGCCCGATCCTGATAGGTGATTTTGGAGGTTTTTTGAAATTTAAAGACATGGGTTTTGTAGGTCTTATTGTGTTCTATCAATTAAATTCATTTTTAACCCATGTTCATTATTTTAAGTGTAAAATCATAAAAAACCTTTCGGTGGAATGGATGGTGAATCTACCTCAAAATTCTGATGGAAGGTGTAGAATCGACTAAGGATGGTTGAGTAACGATATCGGACGCGAAGGTGGCAAGTGACAGATGCACTAATCTCCTCAAGCAAGCACTTTGATCTCTTCTGGAAAACCTGACAAATGAAAATGATAGGTTGGCCCCTATATTTATACCCACAAATGTATTTAATGCCTTCATTTAATGTCTGTACGGTTAGCCAGTGGATTGGTGGATTTCAAATTTATGGACGGCAACGAGAGGTATGAGGTCTGGGGGCCGAAAGGACGAGAGTTGATGGCTGTTGGAAACTTGCTTTTCAAATTGATGACAAAAGAGGAGCTAGAGTCCAGAGGGTGGAAAGGCATTGGAAGTCGACCGTTTGAAACGGTGAAAGCGGAAAGGAACCCAAAGGATGGAAGTCTGGTGGACTAGACCCGACGCAAGTGAAGGAAGTCTAAAACTTTGCAAATTTTAAAACCATTCAAAAAATAAGGAATCAAGGCCTGGGGCCCAGGAAGGCAGGGGCCTTCAACCGTTCGGAACGATGAACACCTCGGGGAAACCCAGGAAGGGAAACCCATCTAGGCGAGACCGCCAGGCCTCAAGGCCGTTGGTAGAAGAAAACTGCCAAGGAGAGTCTAGAAGGCTAAAAGACTCAACTAGGATGAAGGGGACAAAATGTGGTCAACCAAAGATGGGAGCTTGAAGGTACGTTGACCATCTAGGACACCAAAATGAGGGCATGCAAAATGGGGCGGCAATAGAACGACCTGACAAAGTGAAAGAGAAGAGGGTCCCCATTCCAAATGGGGTGTGTGTGTTGAGGGAACAACACAATACTTCACAACACCTTCACAAGATGTCATTATTTGAATTTTAGTACCTAAATATGCATGTTCAAGCCATATTACATCAATAAATCAAAGAAAAATAGACCAAACAACATGAAGAAGTCCTAAAAGACCATGAAAATGACAAGGGTCCATTTTTCTATGGTTCAAGTTCTCATTGTACTCTCGGTCTTTTGGTCATATGGATGCTAGCACACCTAAGAGACATCATTGTGCCACGTTGTCATCCCAGAATTGTGCTTTCATCCTTAGGCATAGGGCTTCTTGAGGTACAATATTGAACCTAAAAACTGGCTTTCCTAGCCCCATTTCAAGTTTTGGGTCTACAAAGTGATTCAAGGACCTCATAGTTCTCATTATTGTTGTCCCTCATTTCAAAACACCCTTTTAAGCTGAGGTAAGCTAGAGTAGACTTCTGCTCTTGGCTCTCTGTGACATGGAGCCTTGAACGTGGTTGGTCCCCCTCTCTTAAATTTTTGGTGAACCTAACATGAACCATTTTGGTTTCATTCTGTGATACTAAAAGTTCCTTTCCTCATATCCTAGGAGTGTTGTAGGTGTGAGTGTTGTGAGGATTTTTCCTTACAACCCAACCTACAACCCCTAGTAGACATAGTTGGAAGGCTCTAAAGGTGTTATGTAACGAGACCTTAATTAGGTCATTGTCTTATCCTTTAACCTTTAGGGACTCTGTGAAAGTATTGTCTAGTGTGCATAATGGCCTCTTTCCTCTATGAACCTATCCCCTCTATGCAACCTATGAGCAGTTGTACTAGTATAACCTTCACTTCATAGGACCTACTAATGGGTTTTAATAAGGAACCATCTCCTCTCTACATCCCTACGTGAATCAACCAAAACATCATAGCAGGTGTTCTTGTTGATCTGACGTCTCAAGTAAACATCATAATTTAGGAGATCATGCTAATCAACATTTTACATGAATATGGGTGTGATGCACCTATGAGCACCATTCACACAAATGATGAACTTTTTGTGCCCCTTTGGGTAGTATTGTCCTATTGGTTTTGGTTGGACCTTAATCTGTGAAGCTTTTGTTTGACATGATCCCTAGGTCTAAGCTCTTTAGAGTGAAGCTAGGTATCCCTTGGTTAGTGTCTATGAATTTTGTTCACTCAGTTGTGCATAAATGTTTAAATTTTATCTATGGGGGTTCCATGCATGTGATTCATGACACTAGTTATAAACTATTGATTGATCATGGTAGTTACTCCTTGGATTACTCATGGCTTGCAACCATTGGTGATGCAATTAGGGGAGGCCTGCCACACAATCAAACATAAAATCAATCAAAAAACCACTTATCAGATCACCAAATCTTTAGACTCACTTTCTCTCAACCATTTCTCTCTATTTCCTTGTAGCATTGCAAACCCACTAAATTGGGTACAACTTCGCAAACATATCCTTTCAGTTCACAACTCAACTCACATCAGGGACCCATTACAGATCTTAACAAAATTTCAAACAATCACTAATGGTTCTTTTCTAACAAATTTCTCAAATTAGGCTTTTGATGCCTTTTAGGGCCCAAATTATCCCTCGTTTACAAAGAGACCGCCTTTAAAAATTATCCAAAACTCTTGAAACCTTGGGTAAGCACTTAATACCTATCAAAAACTAAGATTACACCATTAGATCTTAGAGATATAATCATTCACTAACCAAACCATAAAACCCTCTCTTTAAGCCTAGAAACCCTAGGGCTTATTGAAAGTGACACTTCCCATACAACCCAAAACCTAATAGCTATTCATTCAGGTATTAAATGGTCTGCTCATGCTTAATTCAACATAAAACTACGTTTCCTAGCACAAAATATTAATTTGTCCCACCAAAACCTCACTTTTCCTTAAGGAAACATAATATTTCAACTAGGGCTTCACACCCAACAACATTTCCAGACCTCCCCTACACAAACTAACCATGCTCACACCTTCCCCTAATGTAATATACCCATTCCACCAAGTAACAATACAAACAAAAAGGTGGAAGAGGCTAATTCATAGTTTACACTAACAAAACCCTCGAAACCCCTATTTCAGACCTGATCTTAGAAGATTAGTGATTTAATGCACAAAACCTTATGGAAAAACTCACAAATTGATTCAAGAGAAATCCAACTCAATTTACAACACAATATAATGAACTTTTAATCAATAAAATTATGTACGGACCATTCAGATTCAATAATCTTTAGGAAAACACAAAAAATTTATGCAAAATAGAGTCTTATTGAATCTTCAATCTTCAAAATAGTTACAACAACCTATCATTAGAGTTAAACAAGGAATTTAAACTATTTCCCACAAAATACAAATTGATTCAACTTCCCAAGCTATCATTTGAATGAGATGACTATTGGTTTTCCTCTATAGTGCACTTTTACAACCTTACATTATTTCAATTTGACAACTTATTATATTTTGCACACCTTGAGAACTTTGCCACCTAGACACCTAAAAATTATCAAAAATGACTTATAACAACCTCAAATAGTTTTAGTGACCTTATTCTAGACAAAATTCTTCAACAATCTATAACCTAGACCTTAATAATTTGAATTGACCATCTTGTACCAATGGTGTTCCAACACCAATCGGTCCTCTCCTACTGAGGGTGAACCTCCTACACCGAACATATCAAAATTATAAGAAAGGGCGCTTAAGGGTAAAAGTGAGATACCCTTTGTTGCCTTATGCTATTTCACATAGGGCTTTCTTGAAAGCTGACAATGATGCTACCAAGGCATGTAAGACAAACGAAGAGAAACGGTCCTAAGATCCTCCTTCCTCTTTCACTGTTTAGCTTTATAGTTCTTCTCACCCTATTGAGGCACCATCAAATTTCATTCCACATTTGTGAGAGAATCCTATGGTGCTCACTTGGTTAAAGAAAAAGTGTCTCGCATTTGAGCTTCCTATTTTTCCCACAAATCCTATGCCCGTTCAATATAACCAAAAGAAAGGTCCCTATGGAGAGTCTTATTTTTCTTGACCTCCACTACCTCCTACCATTCCTTCTCCCAATGTAGTGAATAGGAAGAGGCCCGCTACCAAGGCATTTGAGTCGAATCCCCTCACTACTTCTCAACTTGCTCCTCCTACTCCAGTTCAAGAGTCTATTCCTACATTAGAAACAACTGTAGTGGACACTCCCATGGCTAAGTAAGAGCCTTTTGTTCCTTCGCAGCCTCTAACTTATAGATCAAAGAGTCACAAAAACCACCTTGAGCATGAGCACAAGCATCAATGAAGGACTCTCATGGCTGAGCATACCACCTTACAGAGGAAGGAAAAGGAGATGAATGCCCCTATATCAGGGCCTTCTATCGCATCCTCCTCTCTCCTCCCCTCTACTTTTATTCATTCTTTCTCTACATCACTTTTGGCTTCCACTATGAGTGCGATTGCGCATAACCCTAAAAAGGTGTAGGTGTTAATTGCTCCTGCGATAGAGCTACCTCTATTGATGTCCCTTTTGGATGTTTTTCCTTTCTCAAAACCCATAGATATGACTAACACTTCGATTATGTCTACTAAAGTTTTCTCCTCCTCCTCTTCCTCCACACTTATGTCTACTAAAGTTTTCTCCTCCTCCTCTTCCTCCACACTTATGTCTACTAAAGTTTTCTCCTCCTCCTCTTCCTCCACACTTCTTTCCTTGTTTGTGGGGATTTTTCTTCCTCCGATAAACTAGAAGGTAGAGAGTGGTCCTTCTAGCAATGGGGGATGTAAGGGGAGTCCACCTTCTCCAAAAGGTGGTCCCACACTGGCTTGTTCTATCCTAGAGACAAAACTAGTCTCGGCTTCCCCTGAGTTCGTTATTGCTCTTGAGTCACTTGGTAATCCTATCAGTGAATCTTAGGCGCAACCTTCTCTGTCCATCGAGGTGAAATATGGAACTCCTATTAAGTGCATGTTTAACTCTTTGGATGAGGATTTGACCTTGTTGGAAATATTCATGAAATCATTGACCTTAGCTTCACAAGAGCTCGGTGGAGAGGACCTTGTAGGGCCCTCTTCCTTAGCCTTTGTTGTGGAAGGGTCGTATGCTCCTCCTCTTAACATTCTACCACTATAGGATCATCCTCCTCCCCCCTACGATGATCTAGGGTGGGAAGTGGATGACCTCTTGGTCGATTAGTGTTAGATGGAGACCCCTTCTTTATCCTTATATTAGACGTGTGTGTGTGTGTGTGTTATGATGTGTTCCCCATAATCATGCTATGTGTACCTGGATGACCCTTGTCACCCCTATTGATGTTTGAACATAGGCATGGTTTTTGCGTCATAAACCTTCTTCTATTTGTATCATCATGTTTCCATGTTTGTGACTTGATTTTTGATTAATTGGGGATGATTCAAAGCATTGGGGGCATTTAGGCTTCCCTTCCATGTTGACCCAACCTTTTATTTTTACTTTGTATTCTCATGCATTCTTCACATGGTCTGATATAGTAGGGGGTTGATGACAGTTCATTTTACATACTATTAGTTTACACACACACACACACACACATATATATATGAGTAGTTTTGACTTTCAAATATAAGGCTACCCCTATTCCCTTTGTTCATAATGTCTCTTTTTTCCTTTTTCTCTTGTATATTTCTCTCTTCTCTGCTTAAGTTGTCCCTATCCTGTGTGACAATGCCACTTCTACAAAACTTCAATTTTCAAAAAATACATTCGTTGCCAATAGATATTTTCTTAAGAATCTTCAGAAGCTTCTTTTTAAGAATTAGGTGCTCAACTTGAAACCCTAATGGAATGGGCTTCCTTCATCATGGCTTCATAAAAAAAGAACTTAAGAACCTTCCTCTAAATTCGGAACAACTTTTATCTTCCCTTCGTGTGGGGGCATTTATTCTTCCTTTTGAATTCCTTGATGAAATGAACATCCTTCAAAAGGATTCCTTGATGATGAATCGATTTGAGAAAGAAACATCTCTTTTGTTCTTTCAAATAGTGCATCCCTTGAGTGGACCCCTTCTTCGTGTTGGGTTCCTAAGGGACCCCTTTGAAAGTTTCCAACTTTTTGATAGTCTACATGACTATCTACTTACTTGCCTACGTGGCCACTTTTTGACATGTTCTATCTATGGGTAAACATGTGGCTTTATAGGTGCACCTATGAAGCCACTTTCTGACTCTATGGAGTCTCGCTCCTTTGGTTTCAACCATGTGAGAGATCTTGGGGGATACCTCCTTATAGGTCTATAGGCCTGTAGGGGACTTCTTCTAAGCTTCCTCCAAGCGAGAGATCTTGGAGGTGGCTCCCCAATAGGTTTGTAGATCTCTAGGGTTATTTTTCTTGGGTTTCCTTTCTGTGAGATATCTCAAAGGATGCCTTCCCTGTAGGTCTGTGGGTCTATAGGAACTTTCTCAACTTCTTCCATGCAAGAGATCTTCCGAGACACTTCCTTGCAGGCCTATAGGTTTGTAAGGTTCTTTTCTAGGTATACTACATGTGAGAGATCTTGAAGGAAACCTTCCTTCTAGGTATGTGGGCCTGTGAGGTACTTTCTTCTTAGGGCTTCCTTCATGTGAGATATCTTGAGGATTGCCTCCTTGCAGTTCCACCAGCCTATAGGAAACTTTCATTCTTTAGCTTCATAGCTCTATGGGGTTATGAAGTCCTTTACTTGTCCTACACTCTCGAGTTCACCAAATCACAGTTTGCTTCCCTTATGGCTCAAGTATACATTTCTAACCTTACTACTTCAATCTAATTTATTGAAGCACTCATCAGTATTTTTGCTTGCTAAAGTGAAGGAAAAACATATACAAGCAAATTTAAACCCCTTATACAAATTCCCCTTTTACCCTTCCCCACTTTAGAAAACCAAATTTGAAGGCTAAATTCCACATCAGCCTATTTCCTTTGTTCCACTTGACCTTCATTTTAGGCATTGGAAAAATAATTTATGTCGGCGACACCCACACAACACGCAGACGTCCATGTAGTGCACTTACATCCCTAACAGATTCCTATGTTAGGAGCCTGTAGAGGAATTACACTCCCATTGGAGGTCGATTTTTAACACACTCTTTAACTAACTGACTCGAATATGGTCATTTTCCTCATTCTCTCCTTCAAAATCAATCCTTCATATATTTCATCTTCTACACATCCTCTAAGAACTCAACTTGATCACTCTCCAAGCATTCTAACATTCACTTCTTTCCTTCTAAGCTTTCAAGTAGCACTTTGGCACTCCATAGTAGCAACAACAACACTCCAACTCCATAGAGAAAGTGTGGAACAAACACCATTGTAGCATGGGCTTGAGTTCTCTCATTTTCTCCTCCATTAGCTAGTGAGTTCTTAGTGGAGGTAGTAAGCTTTCTACTACTCTCCTCTACGATTTGGTTGAGTAGCATAATACTATATTGTAGTGTTATTGTGTTCTTTTCTTTCATTCTCTTTTATAATACTTTTTCTCCATTATAGCTATCTTGGCTGTCCATGGAGGTGGAAACACCAAAACAAGGGTCTGACTAAGGCAGGCTCCTATAGAGCTCCCCAACAAATTTCCTTCTTTATTGTGTGCAGGTGGACATGCATTTGGAGCTAAAGGGAGAACATGTACCTTTGTGAGATCATTCTTGCCACCCTAAGTCTTGTATATTTACTTTATCATATTCATTCATATCTTTCCTACTTCATAGCCTTGTTTTAGCCCTTTGGAAGACATTAGCTAGGTTGTTAGATCATATTTTAGTAGTTTTCATTGTACTCTCAGTCCTTTGGTCATACAGATGCCAACACATCTAAGAGATGCCATTGTGCCACATTATCATCCCATAATCGAGCTTTCATCCTAGAGCAAAGAGCTTCTTGATGTACAATGTTGAACCCAAAAATTGGCTTGCCTAGCCCCATTCTGAGTTTTGGGTCTACAGAGTGATCAAAGGACCTCATAGTCCTCATCACTCTCATCCCTCATTTCAAAACACCCCTTTAAGCTAAGATAAGTTAGGGCAGCCTTCTTCTCTTGGCTCTTCATGACCTAGGGCCTTGAACATGGTTGGTCACCCTCTATTACACCCTTAAACCCTTAAACCCTCTACCCTCTACCCTCTATCTGTCTCCCACTCCCTCCCTCTCTTTATGTCTCTCTCTCTCTCTCAAGTTTCTCCCACATATCCCCTCTCCCTCTCTCAAGTCTCTCTCTCTCTCTCACTCCTACCTCTATCCCCTCTACCCTTAACCTACTACCCTCTACCATTAACCCTTAAACCTTCTACCCTCTATCTCTCTCCCACTCCCTCCCTCTCTCGAACCCTTAACCCTCAACTCTAAATTCTTAAACCATAAACCCTTAAACCTTCTACCCTCTACCCTCAACCCTAATCCCTTAAACCTATAACCTCAACCCAATACCCTAAACCATCAACCCTATAGGTCCTCAACCCTAGACTCTCAATTCTCAATGCTCTACCCTATACATTGGATCCTCAACCCTCATATATCTCTATCCCTTCCTCCTCTTCTCTCCTCTTTATCTCACTTCTCCCTCCATCTCTCCCTCCCTCCATCCCTTCGTATCTACCCTAATCCCTCAACCCTATAGCCTCAACCCTTACACCCTTAAACACTTAACCCTAAACCCTCAACACTTAGCCCTTAAACCCTAAACCCTTAAACCCTCTACCCTCCACCCAATACCCTCTACCCTCAACCCTAATCCCTTAACCCTAATTACTCAACCCTTAAACCCTTAAACCCAAGTAAAATATATACACTAACCCCTCAACCCTCAACCCTTAATTCCTCAACCCTTAAACCATCAACCCTCAACCCTCTACCCTCAATACTCAACCCTCAACCCCTAAACCCTAATCGCTGAACCCCTATACCCTCTTCCCTATACATTAGACCCTCAAAATTATACCTCAATCCTCTACCCTCAACCTTAAACTGTCAACCCTTAAAACCTCTACCCTATACATTAAACCCTCAACCCTTAATCCCTAAAACTTCTACACTTAAACCCTCAACCCTCAACCTTTATACCCTCTACCCTATACATTGGACCCTCAACCTAATCCTTCAACCATATACCCTCAAACCTATATCCTAAACCATCTACCCTCTACCCTTAACCCTCAACCCTAACCCCTTTAACCGTAAACCCTTAAACCTTCTACCCTCTACCCTCAACCCTATACCCTCAACCCAATACCCTAAATGATGAACCCTATAGGTCCTCCACCCTAATCCCTCAACCCCTATCCCTTTCTCTTTATCTATACATCTCACCTCTCTCTCCCTCCCTCTCTCCTACCCTCTCTAATTGTCTCTATCTACCCTCTCCCTCTTTCTACATAGCTCTCGCTCAATCAATCCCTACCACTCTCTCTTGCTCCCTCTAACTATCTCTCTCCATCACTCTCTCCCACTACCTCTCCATCACTCCGTCTCTCTTCCTATCTTTTAGGTCTCTCCTTCCCACCTTCTCTCTCTCAAGTCTCTCCCTTTGGAACCCTATCTAGGTAACTCTCTCTATCTTCCCCCTCTCTCTATCTATCCCTCCCACCCTACCTAGATAAGTCCTTCTCACTCCACCCCCTCTCTCTTAGGTCACTCCATGCCACACCCTCTCCATCTCTTTGGTCTCTTACTCTCACATTCCCTCTCTCTCCCTCTCTCTCTCCCACTCCCTCTCTCTCACACTCCCTTTCACTACCTATCTCTCAAGTCTCTCCCTTTGGCACCCTATCTACATAACTCTATCTTTCTTTCCCTCTTTCTCTCCCCCTATCTCTCTCTCAATTCCCTCTCTCTCCCTCTATCCCTCTTTCCCTACCTAGCTAAGACCCTCTCACTTCAATCCCTTCTCTCACACTCTCTCTCTAGCATAATACATATGTACATACAATCCTACATTCATACAAAAATACATGTACATACGTACATACAATCTTAAATGCATACATACATATAGAAATACATACATACATACATACAAGCACACATACATATTGTACATACATGACATACAAATATATAAACATACATTCAATAGAGTAGCATTTAACATAAAGAAATACATAGTATGAGTGCATTATAACATGCTTGTGTTATGTCTTGCTAGAAATGTCTCATATAAACACAAAAAACCATGTCAAAACTAGGATATAACACAAGCGTGTTATAACGCATTCACGTTATATCTTGTATTGGGAATCCTCAAGCCCTAGGCTTTTTTTTTTCCATGGAATACCAACTCAAAGTCTTGGAGGGCCTTCTCAATGACTAGAGATGTGTTTTTGCAAATTCTACAATATTTCACAAATCAAGTTCGTGCTCATCGTCAGGATTGCACATGTTTCAATGTCAAACAAATTGAACACCCATGTAATGTTAGCTCTCTCTTAGCTATCCAACAATGTATTTTTTCTCACTGTTTAACAATGTTAAGCCTTTGATCTATAATTTCCTTCATTTGTGTGTCTCTTTTTTCGCAAAAACAGTGTTTGGTATTTTTTCATTATAAATTAACCATTCATCAAAATTTCAAATAAATTACATTTTTAGAAACTATACTCCGTTCTACAATTTAAAAAAAAAAAATCAATTAGTTTATAAAATTTGTAGGGGTAGCATGGCCAAAATTCTATTTTTTGGGAAGTGTCCACTTTGAAAATTAGTAAAAAATCAAATTCTCATTAAAAAATTCTTAGAAAAATCATGCATCAACTACATACTATTAGCTATTTTTTTTACTAAAGTGATTTTAAAAATACTAAAAAAAGGTTCACCATGCTACGTTCCCACAAAAGTTGCTATTTTTTGCTTTTTTGACAAAAACAACACCAATTTTTGTGGGTCACTCTTTTGAACTCCTTAATCTCAACCATTTTCAAAATAAATTAGCATTTTAGAAAGTAGAATCGGAGCACTTTGATCCTAGTTTTTGTTGCATCTAAATTTTTTGAGTGTAACTATCCTCAATTTCACGTCCAAGGTCAATATTTCTTGATTTCAAAAAAAAAGTGGCCACTTAAGCCCCCTTTTTGGCCCCTCATCATTTTGTACTTACCCATAGTATATCTCATATAGTCAATGCTAATATCCCTATAAGGGCTAGTTGTTCTTAAGAATTCACAAATACTCAAAACCAAGGAGGAAAACAAGTTTCCTTTCCCACAACCATACATTCTATTCCCACAATAGCATTGATTGTACAATATACAAATGATCTAAATCCACTATTAGAGATTCCTAATGGGAATCCTTGTAGCTTTTTCACCTCACATATAACACCTCCATATTAGTCACCCATCATAAACATGCAACATACTATACGATCAGTCACTTACACAACTTCACAGTATTCAACAAAATCTCAAAGTGCATCAAATAATGATCCAATTATAAATCAACTTTTGTAAAATGTTACATCACTTTAACAAAAAAAATCAATATTCAATCAAAATCAAAATGGTGAACCTCCAAAATTTCGTACAAGAAACTCATTGTCAATTGTTATCCTCAAAACACAGATACCTCAAAACATGGAGATACCTTGATTTGAGAGGTACAATGGTAAGAAAGAACCTAACATCCATCTATTGAATTTTACCACATTGTGTAGCAACCTCATTTTTGAAGATAAGCTATTTCCTAAATCATTAAAAGAGATGGCCTTGGAATGGTTTTTGTCATTGATGAATAACTCAATAAAAAAGTTCACTAAAATTGTTAGTGCATTTCTCTAAAATTTTAAAGAAAAAGTTGGTCCTTAGGTGATATTAACTAACTTAGTTCATTGTAAATAGGGACCTAAAGAAAAGATATAATAGACTTCATAGGATGAAACCAACTTCTCTACTCACAAGTATTCTATAGTCTTCTTCATGCTAATGCTCAAAGGGTGTTTATAGGAAATTTGAAAATTAATATTCGAGAAAACATATTGTTCATGAAGTATCCATCCTTTCAACGCTTGCGTACAACTCTTCATGATTACCACATATAACCTGTTAGTCAGCATGAGGGTACACATTCATTGACTCGTACCTATAAATCTAAGTTTGTACTTCAAAATAATTAGCAATCATTCAAAAGGAAAAATAATAACTCTATTAAGATAAATAATCCTCAAAATGCTAACAATATTCAAATACATGTCATTGTTGTAAGTACAACTCCTTATCAATTTAGGTTGAAGGATAGACAATTCACCCAATTGTTTAACTCTCTTCATGTGATCATGTTACAATTGCTAAAGAATAATTTAATTCAATTACCTCCAATTTTCCCATGGATACAATAAAAAATCTACCTCCAAAATTTAACTCAAGAGAATTTTGTCAATACCATCATACACTTGGACACGATATAGAATGATGTATGGGTCAGTGCACAAAATTGTGACAAAAAAGGGGTCTTAAGTTGCCACTTTTGTTTAAATAAAAAAGGTGATATCAATAAGAAAATGAAGATAGTTAAGCTCAAAATTTGAAGATGCAACAATAAAAAGAATTGTAGTGCTTTCAATTTACTTTCTAAAGTATTTTTTTTTAAATAGTGAAGATTAAGGGCTTGAAAAAGGGGGAGCACACAAAGTGGTCCTTTTTAAAAAAAAAAACATAACATAATGTCTATTGTGCTCCCCATAAAATATTAAAAAAAATTGAGGATTTCAAAAATTGCTTCGATGATAAATTAGCTAACACCGTGTAGTTTATGCTAGTTTTTTTGGCTAATTTTTTAATGAATATATTATCTTTTACTAATTTTCAAAGTGGACACATCTTGAAAAATAAAAATTTGAGCATGACCCCCCTAAATTTTTAAAAAACTAATTGAAAATAATTTTTATTCTTTTTAATACATGTGGAATGGAGTCTAGTTTGTAAAAATGTAATTTGTTTCAAAATTCGATGAATGAGTAAAATGGTATACGCACATGTTGGTTTTTCACAAAAAATAGACACACTAAAATAATAAATTAAAGATGAAAACCTTAACATAATAAAAACATGGAAAAATTGTATGGTTAGATAGCTTAGAGAGAGCTTAACATAATCATGGTATTTTTATAAATTTCACGTGCAAACCTAATGGAGAGCATCACCAAAAATGTGTGAATTTTATTTACCTTTCCAGAAAAGAATGTCTTTGGCATGAAATGGATGCCCAAGGTAAATCCAACCAAAAGGGTTGGTATTTCATAGTGCAAGAAATTTGGTGAGCACTGAATGTAAATGCATTCTATAATGCTAGAACCAAATTCTCTTTCTATTTCTCTCTCTTGCCCACTTTGATATGTCTTAGAGTTTAGGGTTTATGATTGATTATGTATAGTCAAAGTCTTACCTTTTACTCCCTCTCCACCTCATTCACTCTCTATCAATACTTCCCTCTCTTCTCTCTCTCCCCTCTCTAGGTCTCTCCCACTTTCTCTCCCTCTCTACCTTTCCTTCCCTTGTTAACCCCATCTCTATCCTTGCATCCCTACCTATCTCTTCTTCTCTCTCCCTCTATTATTGTTTCTCACTAATATCTCCATTCTCTTGATCACTACGTATCCATTTCACCGTCTCTCTCTCTCGCCATATCTAGCTCTCTCCCTCCTTCCCTCTTTACCTCTCTACCTCTCCCTTCTATTATTACCCACCTCTCTCCCCCCATATCTCTCCCATCCCTTTCTCTCCACCTAAGTCTCTCACTGCTATCTCTCCTAGACTCTCTCCCACTCTACCTTTCCTTCCTTCCTTACCCCATCTCTATCCTCACCTCCTTACCTCTATCTTATTCTCTCTTCCTTTGTTATTGTTTCTTTCCCATCCCTCTCCATTCTCATGATCACTACCTCTGCCTACAACCCTCTCACTCGACCCATCTCTAGGTCTCTCCCTCCTTCCCTCTTTAAATCTCTACGTCTCCCTACCTATCTCATTACCCACCTCTCCCTTCCTCTATCTCTCTCACCCATATCTCTCCCTCTATGTCTCTCAACCATCTCTCCCAAGGCTATATGTCTCTCACCTCAATATATCTCCCCTCTCTCCTTACCCCTCTTTCCCTATTTGTGTTCACTTCTCTCTCATTTTTTTATCTCTCCCCTTCACTTCTCTACCTCTCCCCTCTCAAGGTCTCTTAGTCACTCCTCTACATCTCTATCCCTCCTTAGCCATATCTTTCTCTTCTTTCTTCTCTCTCCTCTTCTCTCCCTCTCCTCTCTAGCTCATAACCTCTATATCTCCTCCTTCCCTATGTCTCTTACTCCCTCCATTTTTATCTCTCCTTCCATCTCTTATTACTCCTCTACAAATACTTTCCTTTTATCTCTCCCTCCCTCTCTCTCACTTCTCTCTCCCATTTGTAGGTCTCCCACCCTCTCTCCCTCTCTGCCTTTCCTTCCATTCTTATCCCCATATCTATCATTTCCCCTACCTCTCTCTTCTTATCTCTCCCTCTATTATTGTTTCTTTCCCATCTCTCTCCATTCTCTCAGTCACTACCTCTCCCTCTTACCCTCTCTCACTCTCCCCATTTCCATGTCTCTCCCTCCTTCCCTCCTTCCCTCTTAACCTCTCTACCTCTCCCTCCTCTCATTACCCACCTTTTTCCCCCCTCTATCACACTCAACCCTATCTCTCCCCCCATGTCTCTCATGCCTCTCTCCCTAGGCTATAGGTCTCTCACCTCTATATCTCTCCCTTCTCTAGTTATTTCCCTCCCTCTCCACCTCTCTCCCTCCCTCACCCATATTTCCCTATTTTTGAACTTATCTTTCATTTTCTTATGTATCCCCTCACCTCTCTACCTCTCCCCTCCCTATGTCTCTCAATCACTCTTTGTCTACCTCTCTATACCACCTTAGCCATCTATTTCTCTTCATTTTTCTCTATCTCCTCTTTTATCTCCCTCCCTTCTTTAGGTCGTCAACTCTCTATCTCATCCTTCCCTAGTTCTATCATTCCCTCCATGTCTAACTTCCCCTCAATCTCTTATTACTCATCTATTGATACTTCCCTTTATCTCCCTCTCTTCTCTCTCTCTCTCCCTCTGTTCTCTCTCTCACCTGTCTCTCCCCTCTCCGGGTCTCTCACACCCTCTCTCCCTCTCTCCCTTTTCTTCCCTCCTTCCCTCCATACCTCTCTCTTCTTCTCTCTCCCTTTATTAGTATTTCTCACCCATATTTATCTAATCTCTTGATCACTACTTCTCCTTCCCACCCTCTCCCTCTCCCCATCTCTAGGTCCCTCCCTCACCTCTTTACCTATCTACCTCTCCCTACTTGTATCATTATTCACCTCTTGCCCCTCTATCTCTCTCACATTTTGTCAAAAAATCGCATTCTATGTCCATTCTTCCATTTTGCACCTATCTTACAATCATGGAATTCCACTAGAACACATTTATTTAAGGCATTCCATCAAAAAATTCATGTGAGCTTTGACAAGCTTGAGAGCTCACTAGCTTTTCAATGTAGTAGTATTGACAAGGTAGTGCGATATTTGAAAAAATGCCTCATAGAAATAGGGTCTCATGGTGATAGCTCACTGACTTGTAAATGTGGGAGCATTGAACAATTAGTGGTCTATTTGAAGAAATGCCTCATAGAAATGGGGTCTCATAGTGATATACATCAAAAAGCCAACTACCTTTCCAATGCTAACCCATTTTCATCACCGCGAGACCACATTTATATGAGACATTTTTTTCAAACAACTAACTAGCTTGTCTATGCTACCACTTTTTACATAAATGTCTACCAAAAACTTTTGTCAAACAATTCACATGCCTTCTCCATGCTTCCATTTTGTGCCTATCTTATAATCATGGCATTCCACTAGACCACATTTCTTTAAGGAATTCCATCAAAAGAATCATGTGATCTTTGACAAACTAGTTAGAACATTATCTTATCAATGTGGTAGCATTGAAAAGGTAGTAGGCCTCACAGTGATAACTCACTATCTTGTTAGTATGGTAGCATTGAGAAGCTAGTGGGTTGTTTGAAAAAAAATCCTCATTGAAATGGGTTCTCATGGTGATGTACATCACCATCAAAACCCATTTCTACGAGGAATTTTTTCAAATAACCCAATCACTATGAGACCCCATTTCTATGAGGCATTTTTTTCAAAACCACATTGAGAAGCTAGTGAGCTCACTAGCTTGTCTATGCTACAATATTTTGAATTCATGTCTACCAAAAAATTTTGTCAAACAATTCGCATGCCTTGTCCATGATTCCATTTTGTGCCTATCTTGCAATCATGGCATTCCACGAGACCACATTTCTTTAAGGCATTGCATAAAAAATATCATGTGAGCTTTGTCTATGCTAGAAATGCATTTTTACAAGATGATTGTAAGTATTTTGTATGAAGGGTTGAATGACATATATTTTATTTATTTGCATGGATTCATTTTTTAGGAACTAATATTTATCTCTTTATCATGCTACAGATAAAATTATCTATAGCGAAGAGGAAATGATCAAGGATTAAACCAACACAGGAAGATATAGAAGTTAATAATTCAAAAAATATAGCATGGATGAGGGAACATCATGAGAAGAAGAAATTGGAAAGGATTGATGAAGACATGCCAATTGAAAAGGAACCTCAACCATCAAGAAGAGAAATGGAATTGGTAGCACAAAGGGAATGAATGTGAAACCTTTATGCTAAGAGAGATTTGAATACCATAGTTGGAAACACAACCTCTACTACAAGTGAATATGGAGGGACACCATTTACCACAAGTGAATATGGAGGGACACCATTTACCACAAGTGAATATGGAGGGACACCATCTACCACATCTCAAGTTGAGAGCACATCATTACTCACATTTGAGGAAGGGGGTAGATCATCATTCCCATCTCAACCCCAAGGTATGTCATCTATTCCATTTTTAATCGAAGGTATGCCATTTATCCCATCTCTTTTAAATATTGATGAAAATTTTATGTTGAGATGAATTTACCTATGAGAAAACCACCTAGAATTTTGCATAGAAATCCAACATTTTTTATTACTATTGATGAAAATATTTTGCAGCCAATGGAAGGTAAGATTTCACAACGCGCTTGTAGAAGATATGCTCATAATATTTGGAGATTATTCTTTGAAAATTTAAATAAACTTGCAAGATGTCAATTATTTGTTGAAATGATGAGAAGTATAAAATATAGGTCCATTATGAAGATTCTTGGATTGAGAACATCAGATGCTTCAAGTGAAAAAACCATTGTGAAAAATCTAATGGATATATATATGAGAGTGTGGGTAGGACCTCATGCTCAAAAGATATTAATGCCACACGACGTGTAATATATATATATATATATGTATGTATGTATGTATGTATGTATATATATATATATACATATATATACATACATACATACATATATACATATACATATATATGTATACATGTGTGTATATATTTGTATATGTATACATGTATACATATATGTATATGTATATATATGTACATGTATATATGTATCTATGTATACATATATATTATATATACATATACATATACATATATTATTACAATCACTTATCATCTTCTTGGAATAATAAAAGTAGGCAAGACCTCACATCCTTACATCATATCACATGCCAAAGATATAGCAAGTGTAAAGAGTCCTTACAATCTTTACACTTGGAAGAATAATGGTAGGCATGAACCGACATCCTCATATCATATCATAGCTCAAAGATATGTCAAAGGTAGAAATTCTTTACATTTTCAAAGAGCAAAGAATAACAAAGACATTTTACTTCTTAAAAAAAAATAAAAAATTCGAGGTATTACCTTAGATAAATTTTGCCTATTATTTTTAATTGCTATCAATTGCTTATCATTTCTTTAGCGAATAATGATAGACAAGACTCACATTCTCACATCATATCATAATCCAAAGCTATTCCAAATGTAGAGAGTTTTTATATTTTTGAGGGGTAATTAGTGACAAGGCATATTACTTTAAAAAATAAGAATTGAACATATTGCTTTAGATAAATTGTATATATTACTTTTAATTGTTATCAATTGCTTATGATTTTATTGAAGAATAATAGTAGGTAGGACCATACATCTTCACATCATAGCACAGCTAAAAGATATGCTTAGTGTAGAGAATCTTTACATTTTCAAGGAGCAAAGAACAACAAGTATTATTTTAAAAAGAATAGAAATTGAAAATATTATCTTAAATAAATTGTACTTATTATTTTTAAGTATCAATTGTCCATATTTTTTTTTTTTAATGATAAAAAATCCCACATCCTCAATCATATCTCAGCCCAAAGATATGCCACAGTAGAAATGTACTATAAATAAACGAGCCAATCGGATTAAATTGGCATCGTCTAGATTATATTTAAAAACTATATAATGCCCTCATACTGTAGGCTCATCCAATTTTGAGATGCGAGAAATGATGTCGTCTCAAAAGGAATTAACCGAGCTGTGAGAAGGTTCGCTCAACTGCTTTGAGATGGTACTCATTTGACGTGTCTACTTTAAGATGTTACTCATTTGACGTGTCCCTAAGAAAAGAATTAGGGGCCAAGAATTAGATTCAAAGTTAAAAGAGATGAGCAATTTAAAGAGGAACTTAATAAGATATTTCATAAATATGTTAGTATTTATATGCATGAAATCATTTGAATGCAGACATCCTCATCTGCTGCATTGCTGCTTTAATTAGATCAATTTTGTTGTCTGTTGGTAGTGAGTTTAGGACGGTTGAGATTGTAATGGATTATGATCTGAATGACTGGAAGGTGATAGCTGCCACATGTGCCCTTATAACATTAATGCTATGGGACATTGCATTGGACAGAGCCAAGAACTATGTAAAAGTATTACGTAGTTCCTGGATCCCCAGCAATCTCTTCGTTTTAAGTGCTCTTACAATACAGATTTTAGGATATGTTAATATTCAGAAAGTGACTGTTTTTGGCAGGTCCGATGAAAGGAACTTAGAAATGCTGGTTGACAACCAACTGGTCATGGATGCCGCGAGGCTCACAATGTGTGTCTTTGTGGGATGTCTTCTACCTGGAATGGCCATGGCGGGCACCGAAGGGAGATGGATCCTCATGCTCTGCAGATGGTTCAAGGCGGCGCTTTATTGTGGAAAGTCACTCGAGAAAGAGATATTCATCCATATGATATATCTCTTCTTAGTGCCAGCCTCCATTGTAGTCAACCCATTATGCCCTCGGGTGGCATATTTTCTCCTAAATCCGGAATTTAAGTTGAGGAATATATTAATTTCTGTCTCCTGCCTTGTACCGCTTCTTCCCTTGTATGTTGTGATTTTAGCAATAAGTTCTCTGTGGTTGTTCTGCTTCATCTGTTGGTATTTCTCGGTTCTGGTATTCGGCAGCCAGTTTGTTCAGGATCTCTTGAAGCTTGACAAGAAGTATGTTTTATCATCAAATGACGAGCTTTCAAAATACTGGCTAATAATGGATGGCACAGTGTTTGAGGATGAGGATTTGAGAAGAATTTATTGGATAGTCAATAAAAAATCACTTGACAGAATAAAGGGTAGCATGGAAGAAGGTAGTAAAATTAGAGAAAGCTGCCCAGGACTTCTCTCACTAATGGGAAACCGTACATTTGCTCCAAATCAGCGTCTGCGGCCCATCGATGACAGTTGGATGACAACAATAACAACAATATGCAGTGGTATCGCTGATCTGGAGATAGGCGTGGATATGGAGGATGCAGTGGCAGCATACAGGGAGACAAAGGATGTGCTCAAGTTCGTGGACTGTCCAGACAACATAGTTGTGGATCCTCTCGACATCTTCGGCACATTCAATTTCAAAGTGTTTGCGCAAACTATAAGTTGCAAAGGAGATATGGACAAGGTGATTAGAAGGTTCAAGGAGCGCACGTCTCTCGAAGAAAAGCGACCTGGAGTAGAGCGGGACCTTACACAAGAAGAGAGAGCTAGAGTAGACAATCAGCTTAGACAGTTTAAGAACCTGTTGGAACAATCTGATGAAGCAGTGTCCAATAGCGTCTTGATCAGACTTGGTGAATGTTCTCATTACAACCTGGAGGAGTTGGGTAACATTCTACGCACATTGGTGGGCCATATCATTGTTTCCGGTCTGTTAGATGCTCGCAATATGATACTAAAATGCACAAAGCAGTGGGCACAGAATATGGATGAAAAGAATATCGAAAGAGCTAATGAACTTGCAGGAATGGTGAGTGCACTCTTAGAATGTCTGGTCGAAGATGAGGATATCTTATTTTCTACTTTTTAGTGTGGATAAATTGTAAAACATTTATTGATTGTATATTCATTAAATTATTTGAAGTTTAAGAAAAGAGTTCACTAAGTCCTAAATCAAAGTAGATAAAACTGTTAGTTGGTCTAGTGTTTGACAAGAACTTTGTGTTTTGAATCAAATTTATTTTTGAGAGTGGGGATCAAAATTTTAGATATCAACAAGTTTTCAATTATGGTGTTTGCAATTTTTAAAACTAATTTGGCAGGTTGGCATGGCATATTTAAGATGATTTTCTTTTGTAATTTTAAAATTTGGATTTTTTTATTATCATAAATATTTGGTTGTGTAAAAATATATATATTTTTTGTCTGCAATGTTTGATTAGAGTTGGTCATTTCCTTTATAAAAGTGTGACATGGTTCTAAAGATGAACATCATGTGGAAAAATAAATAAACATGATATAAAAAAATGACAATATCATCAATAATATCAAATACTCAAAATAAAACTTAATACCAAATGAAGGGAGCTATTCCTATATCACCACTAGTATCAAGAACTCAAAATAGAGCTTTAATACTAGTGCAAGGAAAGTAATAATTCCAATGCTAATTACATGAGAGAAGCAATGTAAAAGGTTACAAATCTTAACATTGTTTAGTAGAAAAAGGTACATGACATAAGAAATATACTAAGAAACTCTTTTAGAAAAATTCAAATCTCAAAGCATACTCGATGCATTAATCAACAAAATAATTAAAATACATTAAAAAAATTGTAATTCTTTATCAAGAGTACAAGGAAGGAGATCTCAAACCATTGGCTAAATCGATTCAATCGCCCCATAACCGATGCTTCTAGGAGGTGATCCCTATCATGTATATGACCCAAAAATAGCCCACCTATACATATGTGGCTACAATACAATGTCATAGTCACAAGGAACAAGCAAAAAAACTATGAGAAAAAATAATAAGATAATCTTAGCAAACTAAAATAACACTCGAAGCACCAATGCATGTATCTAATTTATAAGCAAGCGCAAAATAAAAAACTAAGGATAGTTTCCAATGCCATGTTCTAAATCCATGGGGAAATATATCAATAAAATCAACACAAAATCTTGGAACATCCACCTTTTTTTCAAATTGATTTCACAGGTTATCCAAAGAGCCTTCTTGATTTGGCTATACATGCCTAACTAGACTATTCATGCTCTTTCTCCAAAGTAACATCTTTTCACATAATAAATGTGTTAAATTCTCATTCATGACTTCCATGACACTAAGTGACAATTGTGACTTCTTAAGCACAAATTAGAAAGTGAGATTCTCATTCAAGTGAATGCATAATTAATATAAATCACAATAATAACATAAAAAAATAGAAGGTGGACAATATGTAATCCCAATAATCTCCCAGTTGTCATTACCTTCAAGAGAAAAATAGAAACCAATAAAGATGAACTAGCTACTATAGGAGGCAACTATGTTGTAACTTTGTTAAGCTCTCAATCTTTTTCAAAGTATCTACAGCTACTACCAAGTCGACGAAAACCCTCTCATCCTCCATCATACCAATTTATGAAGGGAAAGATCCTGAATCAAGTTGATGACATGCTAAATTTTGTATTAAAATACAATATATAGTTTCTTTAACATTGAAGCCAAACATTTTCCAAAATAGGTCAATTAACAATTAGAATATTTACCACCAAAATCTCCACCAATAGCTAATATCCCACACACTACTAATTATATCATAAAATAGGTTAAGTCCATAACCATAGATAGACCTTTTCTATTAGTATATATATCCCAATTCATAACCTCAAGTCCCTCTCGAGGGCTCCCATCGTTTAGGAAATATGTAGGTTGGTGTCAACCTTAGCATCCAAAATTCCACCAACCACTTCTAGTACTCCTCAAACTATTCCTTAGGATTAACTCCACAACTCCATATAATCTCATCTGAAGAGTTGACATCATAGATAAAGATTCATTCCATAATAAGACACAAGGAAAATAAAATTATACTATATAGTTCTTAAACTAATCCTTAGAATTGACAACATAGGTCAAGATAAAACCATCCTCAAAGTTGACACCATAGTTCAAGGTTCATTCACATGAGGAGACTAAGCAACACTAGGATGCATTAAAAAAATAGGTAGTAGGATCCTATTAGATCATTCTTCATAGATTATGTTGAACTTTCATGTAGCGTCAAGTGTAGGATTCTTGGTATTTCCATTGAAACCTCACAAGGGTTCATGTTCTAACACTTGATTTACATAATCCAAGAGATTGATGACCTCACACAACTTAAAAAATATCACTAATAATACCTATAAAATATAATATTTTATCATGATGTTATGTATTACAACCATATAATGTCAAAACTCACACAAAAATATCTTCCAAAGATTCACATAACATAATAAAACATTATTATCAAAGCTTACATTGAAAATGTTCTAGAGCTAACCATGGCTATGATGAACCTCTCTTTAAATTTTAAGATCACTCATGCCCTTAACATAATCAAAAAACTTCAAACAAAATTTGATTCTAAGATCTTCCAAAAGAAAAATTAAAGCCACCATCTACAAACCATGGAGAAAAATGATCATAACAAACTATTCTGTAACAACCCTATGAATTGGTATAATGTTTTTAATTATTATTTCCCTAAAAATTAGGATTATATTCTTATTGTTAGACATTTAACTTAAAATTTACTATTAATCATCAATATTGTCATCGTAATAAATAAATTAGTTCATCTACAATTAACAATAGGTTTTTTTGTTTTATCTAACAACTAGAATGTGATTAAATTTTATAATATTTAATTAGAAACAATCTTCATTTATTTAGTGATGTCATTGAATTTCAATGAGTATATTTTAATGGTTGATTTACTTAACTTATAATTATCTAATAGACAACATATAGTGTAAGATTTGAGCTTGTAACAAGCCTCGTGCTTCTAAACCATTGTCGAGTCATCAGAAAACAAGTTTCAATTGATGTTTAATGGTGAACTGGTAATCATTTAATGGTAAAAGCCTTCAAAATCACACTTATCACATAAAAGCCAATAAATATTGATTTGACAACTCAGTGGAACATTTTATTTTCATTTGTAGTGTTTTGGGTCAATTTGACAACAAATTTATTTTTTTCATTTGCATTGCTTTAAGTTTTGCAAAATATTATTTCATTCTATTATACTTATTTAAGAATAAAATCTAGATTTGTCAAGTTTATTTCATTCAATTATTTAATACTTATTATTAATTGTTTATTCTAGCCACATGTAAGTAGAATTTGCAACACATCAATTTACAAACACATGCTCTCTAACATATTAATACACATATAAAATTTTATCGACATAATTCTTGAACCTCCTTTAGATACATGTGCTAGTAATAAATTTATCATAGAAAATTAGCTTTTATTTTTAAGAATTAAATAAAAGAATGGTATTTTCTTCCAATTAACGGCATGGGGTAGTGGAGCTAATACACACTCTCCCAAAATTGAAGAATCTTGTTTGGTGGGACGCAAAATAAGCCCACTATCTTCACCTTTTTAAATGCGCATTTTAAGGAAGAAAAGGACAGAATTTTTTCTAGGTTTTACTAGTGTAATTTTGTTCCAAGTCGAAAAGAATTAGCCTAGGAAGAGTGTTTTGAGATTATGATTGAGAGAAGTTTTCTGTTCGGGAATAAATTTTATGAAATAGGGTTTTTTTTTTTTTTTTTAGCTGCAGGAATCGGGTAGCACGACCCCCTATAAACTGTAGTGCGCCTGGTAAACTTTTTAACGTGACCAGCGGCGCTGGCGCGACACGCCCTCCGGTACCACGGGACGGGGGAGACTAGAACTCGTGACCAGCCGAGCCGCAACGGAAATACTTAGCCAACCAAGCTAGGGCCCCCGCCCTATGAAATAGGGTTTTAATACCGCATGTTGCTACTTATTTAAATAGGGTTCATAATTTTTTATTCTTGTTGAAGAAGGATCATCCCGTAGTAGGACATAGAAATAAAAGGGGTATTACGGCAAGTAGAGCTTTATTAATCTAGATTATATTAATGATTAGGTATTGAATTATGTTTTCAAAAATTGTTTTGTATGTTAACTAATGTTATATAAATACATTTATTTTGATTAAGACTGGATATTGATGTTATTAGGATCTTAGAGGTTAATGGGTATAATAGTTTTTGTTTTAGATTTAAATCACGGAATTAGGTTTACATTTTTATTTTAGATAAATAGTTTCCTATTTGATTATAAAGGATGTTAGTCTTATCTTAATTCCTCCTATGATGATTATATAATATCTATTATGAAGTTTTAAATTGATTCTTAAACGAATTTTAGGTCAATTTATTATTAGGTTATATATTATCTTTTGCAATGAATTGTAAGTAATCTAGACGAAATTAAATAGTATTATTCTTTTGTTCATATTCATTGTAGAGATTATACATGATTTATTTTCAAGTATATTATGTGAAGATTTCATTATAAAATTACAAGTGAGATTTCTTTTTTAAAAGGTGTTCTAAGATCAAACTAGAAGATGATACTAGGATCAATTCAAATGTGATGTGATACTCTTGTAAATGATCATTTTAACAATATAATGATGAAATTATGAAAACTTAACAAGTTAGAATTATGAATTGAAGAGAATACTTAGTGATTCAAATTTTTTTCCTTGTCTAAATTTAGATTGTAAGAATATTTTACCAACGTTTAAATGTTAATGCAATCATTTAACCATCATAATCAACCTATCTATTAAATTTCAATGTATCTATTTTATACTCTCACCTTGCCCATCAATGATCTTGTTGGTTAGACAATGGAATCAGATCCTTAGTTAGTTCTCAAATAAATTAACATGTACTCGAAACTAAGAACACTTATTTGCCATATTCTCTCATCTTGCCTTTGATGGGTTTGGTGATGGGTTTGGTGATTAGAAAGAAGTGAGTGTTCAATTCAATTTGAAATAAATATTGTGAAACAACTCTTGTGTTATAGGTGGATTAGAAAACACTTCAAAAAAATTCTCATCAAACACAAGAAAAGAGAGCTAGAGTAGACAATCAGCTTAGACAGTTTAAGAACCTATTGGAACAATCTGATCAAGCAGCTTCCAATAATCTCTTGATCAGACTTGGCGAATGTTCTCATCACAACTTGGACGAGTGGGGTGACATTCTACGCACATTGGCGGGCCATATCATTGTTTTCAGTCTGTTAAATGTTTGAAATATGATACTAAAATGCACAAAGCAGTGGGCACATAATATGGATGAAAAGAATATCCAAAGAGCTATTGAACTTGCAGGAATGGTGAGCGCACTCTTAGAATATCTAGTCGAATATGAGGATATCATACTTACTACTTTTTAGTTTGAATAAATTGTAAAAATTTTATTGATTGTATACTCATTAAATTATTTGATGTTTAAGTAGAAAGTTCACAAGTCCTAAATGAAAAAAGATGGAACTTTTAGTTGGGCTATTACTTCACAATAACTTTGTTTTTCTTAATCTAAATTAGTTTTTTGAAAGTGGGGATAAAAAATTTAGTCATAAAAAAAGTCTCCATTTATGGTGTTTGTGATTTTTAAAACAAATTTGACAAGTTGGTAGGCCATCTTCAAGATGATTTTTTTTGTAATTTCTAAAATTTGGGTCATCTTTGATTATCATAAATATTTGGTTGTGTAAAAATAAATATTTTTTGTCACTAGGGTTTGATCAAAGATGGTCATTTCTTTTATAAAAGCGTGACACAGGTTTGTAGTTTTATCTTACAGATGAAAATCATGTGCCAAAACAAATAAAATATTATATAAAGAAATAACAATATCATCAACAATATCAAATATTCAAAATAAAACTTTAAAACCAAACAAAAAGAACTGTTTCCATATCACCACTATTATCAATAGCTCAAAACATTTTAATACCATTGAAAGGAAACTGATAATTCCTACATTATTCCTATGAGAGAAGCAATGGAAAAGGTTACCAATATAAACATTATTTAGTAGATAAAAAAACATGGCATCAGAAATATCTTGGGAAACCCTTGTAGAAAATCCCAACCTCAAAGCACACTAAATTTATTAATCAACAAAACAATTGAAATACTTTAATAAAATTTTAATGTTTTATCAACACTACAATGAAGGAGATCTTTGTGGTTTCCTGTTGTGTTTCCTTGGCTCTTTTCTTTTTGTAGCCTTTTTGTTTTGGTATCTTTAACGCTTATTCCTTTTTGCTGTAAACTCTATGGTTTTTGGTCCCTGTAAAACCCATTTTTTCCTTTATTAAAAACACTACAAGGAAGGAGATCTCAAACTATTGGCTACATGGATTCAATACTCCGACAACCCATGCTTTTAGAAACTAATACCTATCATGTATACACCCCAATAATAACCCAGTCATACATTTGTAACAATGCTAAAATTTTATAGTCACAAGGAGCAAAGGGATAAATTATCATTAGAAATTCATAGGATAATTCCATCAAACTAAAATCATGCTCAAAAAACCAATGTAAGTATCTAACTTATAGGAAAACCCAAAATTGAAAAATAAGGAAATTTTTCAATACCATGTGCTAAAGTCATGGTAATACATGCCATTACAATCAATATAAATCTAGGACATATCCACCTCTTTTCAAAATGATAGCATTGGTTATACAAACAACCTTCTTGATTTGACTGTACATGCCTAACTCCTTCTATTCATGCTCTTTCTCCAAAGTAGTATCTTTTCACACTATAAAAGCATTAAATTAGTATTTATTACTTCCATGAAACTAAGTGCTAATAATAACTTGTCAAGCACAAATAAAAAAGTAGGGTGCTCATTCAAGTGGACACATAATCAATATATTAGAAGGTGGACAATATGCAATCCCAATAATCTCCCATTTGTCATTACCCTCAAGAGAAAAATGGAAACCAATAAAGGAAAACTAGCTACCATAATAGAACTAAGTTGTAACTCCATAGTTCTCTCAAGATTTGTCAAAGTATCTAAAACTATCACCATGTTTACTAAAAACCTCTCATCCTCCATCATACAAATTCATGAAGGGAAAGATCCCTACGAGTTAATGAAATTAAATTTTATATAGAAATAAAATTATGTATATTTTAATTTGAATGAGGCATAAATATTAGAGCCAAACCTCCTTTAAAATAGGTCAATTAACCACCATAATCTCTACATTCACAACTATAATAATAAACATAGATAATATCTATTGGGATTAAAGTGTCTCAACCTTAGAGTCCTAATATTGATTTAGTTTGATTTATTAATGTATTTATTTGTATTATTTAATTTTGTATGGTGTCATGTCACATATTGGGACCCATTGGCTGGGTGGCATCTTCGCTGGAAGTGACTGGATGACACATAATTATCCCAAGTGGACAAAGGCATCCCACTTTTCAATCTATGACATGTGACAAATTCTATGACACATCATAAGGCATCATTGAATGCATGGAGAAATTTGGTTCCCAAGTTGTGTTATGACAAGATGTAAGAGAATTAGGTATTTTAGTCAATTATGACATATTCTCTTGTGGATCCTATGACTGATTCTATGGAAGATTTATGACATATTTTATGATAGTTGTAAGGCATCTATCATAAGATAATTTTAGCATACTCTAGGAGCCCAAGCTTGGAATAAGAATATTTGCATGTTTCACCATTGTAAGGGGTGTAAGGGAATGTTGAGCAAGTGTCCAAATGCATGTCTAAGGAATTGGAAATTGTGCCATGTGGATTTCAATGCCCGTCACCTCCTAGATGCTTCTTGAAGCTTGTATCACTCTATTGATTGAGTGCCTTGAGTTGTAGAATGCATTGTTTGTTTGTGGATAGCAAAGTGTTGCCAGTATCACTCCAAAACAGGTGTTTTGTTGAAGAACTCATTGAAGAAGCTTTGTAGTCAGTGATATCATGTATTCATTATTTGAAGTAATTATGAAGAAAGTATTATGCTTTTGGAGGGTGGGAATTTTTACCTAATAGGGTTTTCCACATGTATATTTGATGTTATTGCATTTGTGTACTTTTTGTTCTATTTGAACCATTATTCTTTATGTGTATCTCATATTGTAACAACATAAGGAGTTCAAACAAAATTTTATGTAACTCTCCCTTGCTTAGATTTATGTATGAAGTTGTTTCCGCTCACTCATCTTCCTTTCAGTTGGTATCAGAGCCTGGCTAGCCTTATTTCCTTTGTTGGGTTAGAAGGGTTTTTTGAGCTAATCTCTACTTTAGTGGGAGTTTTGCAGAAGTGTGTGTTTTGTTACCTTGTTGTAGGAAAGAGATGGTAGACACATTTGGGAGGATTAAGATGGAAAAGTTTAATGGTGGTAATATTGAGTTGTGGAAGCTCAAAATGGAAGAAATGCTTGTAGACCATGATCTATCGACTGTTATTTCTAGAACCAAACCTTGAGGCATGAAAAAAGAAGACTGACATATCATGGATAGGAAAGATGAGGGTATTATTAGACTCTGTTTGGTTGATTCCATCCTCCTAAATTTCCATGAAGAGAAAAATTTTGCTTCTCTAAGGAAGAAGCTTGGTGATGTCTATTAGGCTAAATCTCTAGAAAACAAGCTTTTTCTGAGAAAGAAGATGTATTTTTTGAAAATGGAAGATGGAGTGTCCATAGTGGATCATCTAAATGCATTTTACATGTGGGTTGCATAACTGGATTTCGTTGGAGACTAATTATGTTTAAAATTATGTGGAATATCACCTTTCTCCAACTAGCATTCAATAATGTCTTAAGATTCCTAATTGGATTGACTATCAACCTCACAAGTCGAGTCAATTCTCAACAAGGAGGACCTAGGATGGGATTCTTTAATTTTTTAGGGGTTCACCACCAAGTAAATGCTTGGAAAAGAAAAATAAGAATTCAAGTCACAAAACCTAGTAATGCAAGCTAAATGAGGGATGGAAATGATGAAATTAAGCAACAACAAGTTAGGATATGTGTACCTAGGAAGTCTGGAAATGTAATGAGGATTTTTAAAATGCAAAGAAGCTGTCAAAATATGATATGGAAGACAAAGATGCCCTTATTGTTGTCTTAGTCCCACTGCTATTTTTTGGGGAAGATGTAGAATCTTCAAATGTCGAAACTAGATTTGGAAGAATTTCTAAAAAATATCTTTGAGAGATTTAGACACGCTTATTGTTTTCTTAGTCCCATTTGGAATTTCTAAAATCTCTAAATGTGGTCTAGAGGCTTGATGCCTGCACTTCCTTCTTCTCTAATCTTAGGTTTTGAAACTTCTAGATTTAGCCTATAGCTACATTTCCGTTAAGAAGACAACTTTGCAATGCAGCTTTGCAACTTTGCAACTTTGCACTTCAAATGATCTTCAGGTCTTCAACCTTAATTTGTAATCACAAACATGCAAGAGAGGAAAAAACATATTGATGTTTAGTGAATGGGAGTTTCCCTTGGTCTAACCCCTTGTTGGTAATTAAACCTTGAAATAAAATGAAATAATGAAGGGAAATGATGAATGAGCAAGACACAATGCTACAACTCACCATACCCTTGTTATAAAGTCTACAAACTTTGAAATGGTTGTAATGGATATGGATCTTGAATCAAAGAAATACTTGATAGATATGGACTTGAATTGTTTGCTTGAATCAAAACCCTACATCACAAATGTTAGCACAACAACACACATGATGCAAGATCTTTGATATGATGCTTGAATCTTGATGATGGCTCCAAATGCTTGATGAAATGCTCTTGAATGCTAGAATACTTGAACACTTAGAGTGCTTGTAATATTGCTATATGAAAATGAGAGGAAAGAACCTTGTATTTATACTTATCCATGCTTAATATCCCAAAATTACACCACACCAAGCCAACATATGAATTCATTAATTAAATTAGGCTAAATCCCGCTAGAATTTGAAATTAAATCTTGAAAATACCTCAAGGGTGACTAAGACGCAATGGGTGGGGCCTTAGTCCCAAGACATGAAACTCAGGGCACAAACTCCAAAAGGGGACCTATTTAGGTGCTTTCAAAATTAGGGCCCCAAGACCTTTGGGGGACAAAGATACCCTAGGTGGCATCTTAGTCCTGACCCAAAAATCAAGGACACTCAAACAAAATTATTAAATTATCATTTATCCATTGGATAATGTCAAGACTAGCTAGAAAAAAGATAATTCACAAGGCTTGTGGATGTAAAATAGGACCAATTAAGACATAAATAAGGATAAATAAAGTAAGGCAGGCTCAAACAAGTTTGAAAATGCAAGGGTATGCATTTTTATACACTACATTTTTTCCCCACTTTAGTGAGAAGATGAACTTGCTTCAAACTCACACTAAAGTAGCCAACCACATAATTAAAAGGGATTCAAATGTACAAATGTTAGCAAGATAGGATGACAATAATCAAGAGAGTGGCCAAGCCCCTAGGATCAAGATCCTATGGAAAACCAACATAAGCACAAAGGAACATGCTTGTTGATGGTATATGAAGCCATAACTAGATCGCCAACATATACCATCAAAGATAGAGAAAGAAAGAGAAAAAGGAAAAGAAAAAGAAAAAGAAAAAGAAAAATGGTACAAATCAAGATTTGACTGGTCATCCAACACGTTGTGGACTAAGTCAAGGTTGGTTTTCCAAAAAAATTTTACAAGTGGAATGTGTTTTCCACTATGCAAAAAAATCACATGCTCATAAGGGCTAGTGAAGCTAGGTGTCCACAAGGTGAGCCCCAAGAGGTCCATATCAAAGTCACACCCCCATGACTATGATAAGGACAAAAAGAAAATGAATGCTCACAAGGGCTAGTGAAGCTAGTTGTTCACTAGGTGAGCCTCAAGGGAAGATATCAAAGCCATACCTCCATGACTTTAATAAGGTACAAAAGGAAAATGCATGCTCACAAGGGCTAGTAAAGCTATTTTTTCACTAGGTGAGCCCTAGAGAACCATATCAAAGCCATACCTCCATGACATTAATAAGGTACAAAAAGAAAATGCAACAAGAAAAAGGGATGTTCAAAGGGATTTTGCTTAGTTCATGAGAGGTGTTAATCTTAGGGGAAATTGTGCTTAATGTCTCCAAGAGGATAAATACAAGGTCTCATCCTAGGGAACATTGTACCCAATGTTTCCAAGAGAGGACAAGTGCAAGGGTCTCATCTTGTTTCCAAGAGAGGACAAGTGTAAAGTCTCATACTAGGGAACATTGTACCTAATGTTTCCAAGAGAGGACAAGGAAATATCAAACTCTCAGAGGAAATCAAACTTGATGACAATGATGAGTCCAATTTATGGCTCAATTTTGATAGAGTTTATTATCCATTTTTTGTAGTTGTCATAGACCTTGATGCTTGGATATTGACACTTTTATGATATTTCCTCAAAACCATAGACATTGAACACAAGCCTATTTTTGTAACCTTTAAATGAAATTGACATGCTATATGTACTACCTATGCTAATTTTACATGTGGATTAATGAATGTTACTTTAAAATAGTTATAGATATGCAATTATTGTGTGTACTAATGTTGTTATGCAGATATAATTAGAGCCTATAAAATTGAGGAAGATTTTGCTAGCTGGTCATTTAACATCAAGGTCAACAAGGTGATCATTCAAAGGTCAATGGAAGGAAGACTCTCGATGGAGGGAGATTCCTAGTTTAAATCAAAGATTGTAATTGCCTTGTAAATGGTCATAATAGTTTGTTGAGAAAATATAGGAGCTATTGTTATGCTAGATATGCATTAAGGCAACCAGCTTGACCAGATTCCACACATGCATAACCTCCTTTCCACTTTTTATGCTTTCCCTAAAGTGTTGTCCTCCTAATCTGTTGGAGTTGACCACCTTGCTAGGTAGTTAGTTAGTAGTTTTTCCTCCTATAAATAATCTAACTCAAATGCTCCTTCTTAGAAGGCTGATTAATCTGATGTTGTACTTGCATTCTTAGTCTTTTAGTAATACAGTTATGTTAATCCATTGTACTCATGCTTTCCAATGAATAAAATGAAGTTATAAGCTTGTTGCATCTGAGTTTACATTTTTCTTTAGGGATACTCATCCAAGGGGGACCACTTGGTGAGCATTCCATCCTTTAGATTAGTTGTTACTTTTTTGTGAAAATAGTTAAGAATATAGAAATTATCTATTCCTACAACCACTAGAATTCCATTATGTGACTATTCCTGTAGCCAAAGCGGACATAGTAGTTTCCTATCTATTTGCTTAGATTTTCATTTATATCATGCATTTCAGCTTAGTATAGTTGTTGGTTGATGTTGACCACTTATGCTACTTCCTTCCAAGAAATTTACTTTTAGCATTATATCTTTCTTAGATATAGAATGAATATGGAAACTATGAATTCCTAGTGCACATACTGTGCTAACCCATTTCAAGTCTATGTCCCTAGGTTGACAACTTAAATGAACTTCATGATGATCAAGACAACTATTCAGATCATATGTCCAATGTATGAATCACAACCTTAAGGGATTAGTTGTTGATTCATTATAGGAGGCCAACATTTTTTGCGCCATTTCCAGGGATGGTGTCAAACTAGGGAGTTCTTTGGATTAATTGGTAGTTTCTTTCCTATGATAGTATTTATGCAAGTTTATTCTTAGTATACCCATCATTTAGGAGAGCAATGATCCACTATTATTTTTCCAATTCTTTATGTGATTTGGCTGATATTGAGTTGATACTGTATGCATATAGGAAGGAAGAGAGATGCTCATGGGATATTCCTTCCTAATAACCCTGATCCATTCTAGCTAGTTGAGCATCAAAATCTGCCAAGAGATGAAGAAGAAGAAGAAGCAAACCCTTTTCCTTATGCATTTCCCAATCTAACCAATTCTAACACTTCCTTTGAAGATAAAATTAAGATGAAGTTTAAAACCTCAAAAATATCCCTCCTTCAGTCCTTCCTAAGTTCTATAGACTTGTCATTGAAGACCTTGATACCTTCTTGTTTGAGTTTGATATCCTCTATAGAAGCTATGACTATACCACTGATGCTCATAGACTTAAGTTGTTCCCTACCACCTTGAAAGAGGTTGTATTAAGATGGTTTATGAGCCTAGGTAGAAATACTGCGGAGACTTTGGATGAGATGAAGACAAATTTTCTTGAGAAGGACAAGGAATATTGTAGGGGCGATGACATAAAAGGAGATGACATCTTTACGATGCAACAAAAGGAAGATGAGAGTCTAGAGGATTATATATCAAGGTTTCTATTTTGTTTACAAAAATCTCCACACCATACACTCAATGAAGAATCACAAAAACTACTCTTCCTAAGAGGAATTAATGACAGTTGCACTAATGTATTACACCATATGGGAGGAGGAGATATCACTTAAGTCTCTTCAGAGGATATCAAGAAGATATGTTAGAACTACTCTAGGGCAGCCTCAAAGAAAGGGAGAGCTTACCAATCCTCTATGGGTTAGTCATCTAGCAATGGATTTTCAAGGATGGAGATTACTCACTGGCTGGAAAACTTCAAGAAAGACATCATAAACAATCTGGCTACTTAGTTAGGTACACTTCAAGCCAAGAAGAAACAAGGGAAGGTAGAGGAAATTTTGGTAGAATATTGCCCTCATTACAGAAAAAATAAGGACTGTAGAAGCAAAATGGTAGCTAACATTAATAGTAAGAAGATCCCTCCTGAGTTCAAGATAGTCTAGTGTGATGATGATCAAGTTTACTACATTGCACAAAGGAGACCATGGGCTCCAAGACAAGGTATGCCACTAGATCCATTATCCTTTAATGGGCCTTATTTTAATTTTTGTTCATCAAGTAACCAATGGAAGCCCCCATATCCATCCAACTATAGAGGATATCCACCACAACCTTGGAATAACCCTCCAAATACTTGTCCCACTCACCAAAACTCTCCACCCTAGTGGTAACAACCTCAGGGGAACTAGAAGTAATTTCAAGGAAATTGGCAGCCACCTCTAGGAAACTAGCAACAAAAATATCAATGGAAAGGAGCACAACAATGGCCAAACCAAACAACCAGTTACATTTCATCACCTTCTCAGCCCCAAAAACTTGCTATAATGCCTCCTCCTACTAGTTCAAGTTCAAACACACCTAGGCCTACTTAGATACTAGCTCAACCCACACCTAACCCAAATAACAAATCACAATAGCATCAGCTAGCATATGCTATGAGTGTAAATGACATCCACTTGTGTTTAGGAACTACTCTTCTAGCTCCTTCCAACCCCATTATTATTGAGCTTCCTATGGAAGAGGATGAGAATCTAAATGTTTCCATTCAGCCAAGTGCGCTTAAAAACCCTGAACTAGTCCCAATCCAGCAGATTGAACAAGAACCACCATTTCCTAAGAGATTGGAAGTTGCTAAAAGAAGGGAAGAGAAGGAGGAAATAACCTTTGGCATCCTTGATTGGTTGAAGCATATATGTGTCAAGATACCTCTATTTCAGGCCATAAAAGATGTTCCCATATATGGCAAAGCAATTAAGGAAGCATGCCTCAAGAAGCCAGACAGGAAAAAGAAAGACCCCACTATGGTTCATGTGGTGGGACAATTGGCTAACATCATGCTTAGGAAAGTGATTTCTCCAAAATACAATGACCCAGGTAGCCATGTGGTAGGATTTGTTATAAATGGGATCCAAATAAAGAATGCTCTGATTGATTTGGGAGCAACAATAAATGTGATGACTAAGGATATCCTACAACAAGTAAATGTTGCAAGCATGAGACCTACTCCTACTATCTTACAGCTTGCTAATAGTTCCATTGTTAAAATTGATGGTATAGTAGAAGATCTTGTGGTAACTCTAGAATTTTTGGAGTACCCAATAGATTTCATGATTCTTTCTCCCAAAGCTACACTAGGTGAGAATCCCATCATCCTAGGGAGGCCATGGTTAGCAACAACAGATTTGTATATTCGATGCCAAATAGGAGATATGACCATTTATGATGGGAAGAGCACCAAAAATCTTGTTCTCTACCCTCCTGCTCAACCATCCCATGATATGGAAAACCCCATATGGCCACCTATTGGTGAAGAGGCTAAGGAAGTCAATTGTATGGAACAACTTATGATGTTATGCAAAATCTCTTTTATGCAGCTTCAAGAAGAAGATGAAGTATTGTCTAACATAATTCAAAACCATTGTGAGGTGCAGGAAGACTCATCCTCTCATGCATCTGGTTCTATTTATCCAGTAAAGACACTTCTACTTGCTTTTCCTGCATTAGAACTTCCTGCAACAATAGGTATGTCTCATACATTGTTGCCACATGAACTCAAGGTGCCAAGAATTGGTGAAGCAACTATGATAGAGTTAACTACATAAGTGCAAGTGTCAGAAGGGAAATATCTAAATATTAAAAGTAGGCAGAGTGAAGATCAACAATTGTAATTGACAAACTTACTAAAGACCCACTAGCATGCATTTGCATGGGACTATCATGATATGAAGGGACTGGATCCTAAGCTCTACACCCATAGGATATACATAAAATATGATTGTACACTAGCGAGGTAGCCACAAAGAAGAATTAACCCTACATTGAGAGAAATTGTAAAAGTGGAACTACGTAAATTGTTAGATTTAGGATTTATCTACCACATTTTAGATATCCAGTGGGTGTCTCCATTGGTGATTATGCCCAAGAAAGGAGCGAAGTGGTGATTTTTTGTTTATTACAAGGAACTCAATGCTTCCACCAAAAAAAAACCATTTTCTCCTTCCTTTCATAGACCAAGTACTAGATTCCCTTGCAAGAAAGCAGTATTTTTCTTTTCTGGATGGATTTAGCGGGTATAACCAGATACAAATTGCATCTAAGGACCAAGAGAAGACCACCTTTACCTATCCATAGGGGACCTATTCCTACTCATTAATTCCATTTGGCTTATGCAATGCACCTGCAACTTTTCAGAGGGCAGTCATTAGCATATTTTCAAATATCTCACATGATTGCATGGAGATTTATATGGATGATTTTACTACCTATGGTGTTGATTTTAATGAAGCATTGGAAAATATCAGGAGATTCTTACAAAAATGTGAAGACCATAATCTATCTTTAAATAGTGAAAATTTCTTCATGATGATGCAAGAGGGTGTAGTCCCTAGCCACTACATCTCTCACCAAGGAATTCAAGTAGATCCTACCAAAATTGAGGTGATCACAAATCTACCTATACTTGCAAAAAAAAAAGATGTTACGAGTTTCTTGGAAAATGTAGGTTACTATAGGTGTTCCATCAAATATTTCAGCAAAATTATAGCACCATTATACACTCTCCTAATTAAATATATTGAGTTCCAATGGATAGAAGACTATGACAAGGCATTCTTTGACTTGAAAGCAACTTTAACTTATGCTCATGTACTCAAGGGTCCTAATTGGGAGCTTACATTTCACATTCATATAGATACATCATACTATGCTATAGGAGATGTCATAGGACAAAAAGAAGGAGCAATTGAGAATGCTATTTATTTTGTCAGTAAAAAATTGTAGGGAGCTGAATTCAACTATATAGTGATAGAAAAATAAATTTTGGAAATGGTCTATGCCCTTAATAAATTCAAGCACTATATAATAGGCTATCAGATCTTTGTGCCCATAGACCATGCAACCATTAGTTACCTCATGAATAAGCCCCTGATCTCAGGTAGGCTAGCAAGATGGTTGTTGTTGATGCAGGAGTTTGACATAACCATTATTGATAAACTAGGGAAGGCCAATGTTGTTGTAAAATTTCTTTCAAGGATGACTACATCAAAGGACAATCAAGTCATTGATGACTCTTTCCCTGATGAAAATTTATTTTCCATTAGTGTGCATGCACCCTTGTATGCTAACATAGCTAATTATCTGGTCACAGGGATAGTTCCTCCTTATTTCTCTCCAAAAGAGAGAAGGGTTCTCATTGAGAAGACTTTTCCTTTCTCATGGATTACAGGATGCTTCTTCTACACTGGACTAGACCATGTCATGAGGAGATGTGTGAGGGAAGATGAGACATATGATATATTGCATGCATGTAACTATGAACCCTGTGGAGGGAATTTTGCAACCAAAAAGACAACAATGAAGATTTTGAACATAAGATATTATTGGATCACACTCCACAAGGATGCAGGGAAATATACAAGGAAGTGTGATAGATGCTAGAGGATGACCCAACCAACCAAATATGATGAGATGATCCTTTACCCCAAGTGATAATCACTCCATTTGATAAATGGGGGTTAGATTTTGTAGGATCCATTGATCCTCCATCAAATGGTAAATCCTATATCCTAGTTTGCACTAATTATCTAACCAAGTGGGTAGAAGTTAAAGCCATGAAGCATGCAAGAGATAATAAGGTTGCAAAATCTCTTTATGAGGAAATTTTCACATGGTATGGGGTTCCAAAGGAGATAGTGATTGATAAGGGGGCACAATTTATATCCACCCTTGTCACAACACTAGTTAATGAATATAATGTGAGACACAGGAAGTCTACTCCTTACCACCCTTAGGCCAATGGCCAAGTTGAGGTGACCAATAGGGAAATAGAATCCATTCTGACAAAAATAGTGGCTATCCATAGAAAGGATTAGGAAAATAGGCTACCAGAAGTTGTTTGGGCCTATAGGAATCCCTAGAAAACAACCACAAGCTTCACTCCTTTTGATTTTTTGTATGGAAAGACATCTATGATACCAATTGAATTTGAGTATAAGACTCTTAGGACTCCACTAGACTTAGGGATGGATATCTCTAAGGCACAAAAGGATAGAATTATGCAGCTGAATAATTTGGATGAGATGAGAAAGACAACCTTGCATCACATAGAGGTAGTGCAAAATCATAGAATAAGGTGGCATGCAAAATTTATAAAGGACAAGAAATTCTAGCCAGGTGACTAGGTGCTCCTTTATGACTCTATATATTAGGACAATGCTAGTAAGTTTCACAAAAAGTGGCTAGAACCACATGAGGTTGTTGAAGTCTTTCCCAAAGGAGTTGTTCAGCTCACTACCATTGACCCTATGAGATTTAAGCTGCTTGTCAATGGTCATCACCTTCGATTGTATCATAAGCCAACTTCCAAGGAGGAATTCATGCAACAACTCACTCAGCATGCAACACTTGAACTTCCTGCAATAGAAGGAAGCAGATCTAGTGTCCCTCCTTCTAGCTAACCAAGGTACACAAATTATCATAATAAAGACTTCCACTTGTGTGGGAGTCCACTTCTTCATTCATCCACCCATCCATCTCCACCTTTCTCTCTCTTCCATCACTTCACCATCACTTCACTTCATTCCACTTCACTTTCATTAATTGCTCAACTAACTTCTTAAAAGCTGACTAACACTTCCTCAATATTCTTTGCAACAAATATTCCATGAATTCAGGTACATGCACATCAATGTTTTACGGGTATGTGTAGGATCATCATGGAAAAAATAGGCCCTTAAGTTGCAAAAAAAATAGAAAAATCAGAGTTAGGAAACTTGACGTAAAAATCTGAATAAGTTATCTATATTATTTCAAAAATATGTAATAATAGAATCTGTAAAAAATTGAATTTAGTTTCTAAACTACTAGGTTTGTTTAAAAAAAAAATCTATTTGGTGAAAATTTGAAATTTCAATGCAAGTGGCACTTAAATTTTAGGAAAAAATAAGTAGTAGGTGTCTATTTGACCACCCTAACCACAATAAAATGATAATATTTTTTAATAAGATTTTAGATATAAGTAGAGGACTCATGTCTTGATGTGATGCATATTTTTGTAATTTTGCCAAGTAAATAATTAATTATGAAGTTTTATTACAACTTTTAAAAAATATAAAAAACTCGTATGTCTAACCACCTTAACCTTGTCAAAACTTCATGAAATTCAATTTTTCTTTTTTTAATCTTATAGTATGTGAAGCATAGAATGTGGTGCATATTTTGGATTCAAAAAATGTGATACCATTTGAAAGCTATGGACGTTTTTCAATCAGTATATCAATCAAGACTTTAGTCATAATTTGAATAGAAAATGAATAATAATTACTTATTAAATTCAAAGTAAAGCATAATTTATATTGGTGGAAATTTAAGAATATCCTTTAAAAACCCTTTTCATTTCATCAATTTTGGGTAAAAAAAAAGTCATTAGCCACATACCCATCATATTGCCACTTTTTGGCCCATCATGATCCTGAACATTCCCTTACATCTTAATTATCTTTTAGTACATTTAATTAATTACTGTACATTAATGCAGACGTTATCCATAGCATGTAATTATCCCATGCCTTGTCAAATCATCATTACTATTCTGCATGTGAGGACACATGCTCAGTTTTAGGTTAGGGGGATTGTGTATAATATGTCCATGTGTCAGTCCATGCTGGTCCATGTCAGCAAAATTTAATTTGAGCTAATTTGAATTCTAAGTGAGGTGACGGCTCGCATGTGTGAGATGATATCAACCACCACCATTTTTCTTGATTTTATCCTTCATTTATTACTCCTTACTACCTTTATTGTCTTAATCATAATCCTAAGTCGCCAAAAAAGGTAAAATTCATATGACATTGGTGTTGGGAATCTAGCAACATTGCAGGAAGGAGAGATTTGGCTTCAAGATGAAGATTGCAAGAAGGGAAACCTTGTAGAGTGCTTGCTTAATTGTAGAGAATTGAGATAATGGGGGGTGGGTTAATTAGAAATGAATCCACTATTCATGATGTGGTATTGCAGGATGCACCTTCCTAGGCTAATTTTAGAAACTACAGATGGTTAGATTATTTCCTGAAGCTTAATGGTTATAATGAAGAAATTGTGCTAAAATTTGCACAAACAGTTTTTAAAGGAATGGTCATAGTAAAAGGGTTGGAGGTAATAGGTACTGAAGAGAGGATTACAGAAGTTATAGGGTTTCCTGTTGATGATGAACATTACCCTGCTACCAGAGATGCAAGCTCAGCTAGGGCTCAATTTACTAAACTTGTTGATCCACCATTGGATGTGAACAGGCAAGGTGCAAAGAGGACTTCTCTACCTAAGTTGTAGAAGCAAGTAGTTGTTCACATTGTGAAATATATCACTTGTGAAGACCATCAGTCAAACCTAAATTTTTTACAATTTGAACTCTTCAATCATATGATGCATGGGAGAAGAATGAATGTGCCAAATATGTTATATCATCTTCTTTCAATCATGGTGGCTCAAACCAAAAAAGGTAGGGATAATTCTATCTCCTACCATTGTCTAATCAAATTATTAGTAGAAAAATCTTTGCATGATGTGTCTGATATGACTTGAGAGGAATTTTTAAATATTGATCAATTTAGACTAGAGCATTTGTGACCTAGGGTTTTTCCTCAACCTCATAGGGTTAGTAGGAGATTGAACATTGTTGAAGCCACTCCTAGAGCCTCAACTTCTAGTGCAAGCCCTAGTGTAAACCCTCTTGCAACTGAGAAAATTATAAAGATTAGCTCTTCTATGGCAGAACATTCAAACAAAGATAGTTCCTCTTCAGCCTCTGATGATGATGTCCCTCTTGGAACCTTAATTCAAACTAGGGCACAAAAGAAAGAAGCATAAATGAGGAAGGGAAAAGCTAAAAAGAAAACAACAGAAAAAAGAAGTTCCAAGCTCTAAGAAATGAAAGGTTGACATTGTTCTTCCTGAAGCTAAAAAAAAATATAAAATCCCTTCTAGAAAATCAAGACTAGCTAGACCAGCTGCTAGTGTGTCTCCTAAGAGAAGCACTAGCCCTCAAGGAACATCACAAGAGGACACACAAGTCCAAATGGGGTAGGTGAACATTGAGGAAAATGAAATTTTTGAGGAGCAAATAGACATAAGGTTGGTTTAGCTTGTTGCCATTGTAGAACAGGTTGAGAGTCAAGAGTATGAGAAGAATCAAGAGCTCCTGCAGCAAGAGCAAGAGTAAGAGTAAGAACCCCTATAGCTATAATTGGGTGAATGGTCAAAAGCCCTATAGCCATAATTGGGTGAGTAATCAGAATTCCTATAGCTAGGGCCACATGAAGAGCAAGAATCTGTGCCAAGAATTTTTTTGGTAGGAATACATAAGCCCTCTAATTTTTTGATGCACATGGTAACCATGAAATTATGGAATGAGATGCAAAGGAGGGAAGAGGGATGGAAAAAGGAGAAACACAAGCTAAAGGAGGAAATTAAAAAGAGAGATGAAGAGATTGAAGAGAAGAATAGGGAAAATGTTGCTTTAAAGGGAAAGGTGGACAATGTAGCAACCTTAGTACCTCAGCTGTTAGAATGCAGGACTCCTCCAAGAGTCTATGATCTATATTTTAAAGAGAATAATATTTCTTTTAAATTGGCAAGGGTCATTTCAGGTTTGAATCCTTTCATTGAGACTTCTTCACTTTTTTCAGGCTTATTAGATTGCTCCTCCTAAAATGAAAAAATTATTGTGTGAATTCTATTTGCATAATTATGTTGTGTCTTGAGTTCATGATTGGAATCCATTGTTGTATGTTGGGGATCTCCAATTAAGGGCATTCATGTCCTGAGCATAGAATTAAATTAGTTGGGGACAATAGTTCAATACTTATAGGAAAATAAAATCTAACACTCCCCTACCCATCAGGGCTAAGTCTAGGAACCCAAGAGACATTTTTCAGGGAATGGCATAGATTTATTTATTGACCAAGCTATAGCAGTAGGATACTACATGTGAGAGAAGTAGTTTACAAATAATATGAGAAGGTAGCGCAAACCAAAGGGAAATATGTAATGGGATATCTGGCATAGAGGTGGAATAGTCTAACTGATGAGTTAAAACAAGTTGAGCCTCACTCTCTGTAGAACTATGTTGCAACATGCAAAATAGTTGATTTATATATATGAATTGGAAGGATGAAGGGACAATTTTTTCTTCCATTAACTTTTCATCCACCTATCCTATCATGGCATGTGCCAAATTTCAAGTATTATCAATATGATATAGCTATAGAAAGGAAAAAATGGAATAGGTTGGACAACAAGCAACGGTTCTATTAGGACCCTAATTCATACACTACAAGAATTGATGTAGGAAAGTTGGTAGATGTATAATTTAGAGTGCTGACCAAGCAATAGAACAACCCTTCCTCTTTTGGAGGACCAACAAACCCTTAGGTTGGGGGGAGTGATGAGTCCAATTTATGGCTCAATTTTGATAGAGTTTATTATCCATTTGCTATAGTTGTCATAGACCTTGATACTTGGATGTTGACACATTCATGATATTTCCTCAAAACCATAGACATTGGGCATAAGCATACTTTTGTAACCTTTAAATGGCATTGACATGCTATATTAACTATCTATGTTAATTTTACATCTGGATTAATGAATGTTACTTTAAGATAGTTATAGATATGCAATTGTTATGCATATTAATGTTGTTATGTAGATATAATTAGAGCCTATAAAATTGAGGAAGGTTCTACCAGCTAGTCATTTTTCATGAAAGTCAATAAGGTGATCATTCAAAGGTCAATGGAGGGAGATTCCTATTTCAAATCAAAGATTGTAACTTCCTTGTAAATGGTCATAAAAGTTTGTTGAGTGAAAATAGGAGCTATTGTTATGCTAGATCTACATTAAGGAAACTCGGCTTTGCCAAATTCCATGCATGTATAGCCTTCGTTCCACTTTTTATGCTTTCCCTAAAGTGGCATCCTTCTAGTCTATTGGAGTCGACCATCTTTCTAGGTAGCTAGTTAGTAGTTTTTCCTCCTATAAATAAGAATTGAATTCTCCTTCTCAAAAGGTTGATTAATCTGATGTTGTACTCACATTCTTAGTTTTTAAGTAATACAGTTATGCTACTCTATTGTACTCATTCTTTCCAATGAATAAAATGAATTTATAACTTGTTGCGTCTTAGTTTACATTTTTCTTAAGGGATACTCATCCAAGGGGGCCCACTTCATGAGCATTCCATCATTTAGGTTAGTTGTTACTTTTTTGTGCAAATAATTAAGAATCTAGAAATTGTATGTTCCTGCAGCCACTAGAATTCCATTCTATGACTATTCTTGCAACCAAAGTAGACAAAGTATTTTCTTGTCTATTTGCTCAGATTTTCATTTTTGTCATGCATTTTGGCTTAGTGTAGTTGCTTGTTGATGTTCAACACTTATGTTACTTCCTTCCAAGAAATTTACTTTCAACATTATATCTTTCTTAGTTGTAGAATGAATATGGCTACTATAGATTCCTAGTGCACATACTGTGCTAACCCATTTCAAGTCTACATCCTTCGGTTGAAAAGTTAAATGAACCTTAATGATGATCAAGATAGATATTTAGATTAGATGTCCAATATCTGAATCACAACCTTAAGGGTTTAGTTATTGAGTCATTGTAGGAGGCTAACAGACACCACCAAGAGAAAGACATATCACAGGAAGAAAGAAATCATGCAAGGAACATGAAAATAAATGCAAGTGAAATCATGCTAAAAATAATGCAAATGTATGCCCCCACTTTAAAGAAATTGCTAAGACCATGTTGTGAGAAATTACTTTAAAGTAGCCAAAACATGAAAAAGAAAAAGAAAAAGGAAAAGAGGGGTGACCCACTAAAAAAACATAAAGGATCTATGGATTCGAGGTCAGTATTTGTCTTTGTTGCAATGATATCAGAGAGCTCGGAACTGTCATCATTCCCCAAGTACACATAGAACTAGAAGAGTGACACAAAAAGAGTGAAAACAATGAAAATCCTTTTGAGTCAACATGGAAGAGAAATAAGGTGTCGCAATGCCTTGTGTCATCCCCAAAAGGAAAACACGAGATTAAAATGAAAATAAAAGAAAAGATAATAAAAAATATTTTGGGTCATCATGGAAGAGACATACGCTGTCTCGACACCTTGCGTCATTCCCAAAAGGAAAACACAAAAAAAAAAATGATAAGAGAAGTAAAGATTTAAAATATTTTGGGTCAACATGGAAGAGACATAGGGTGTCTTTATGCCTTGCATCATCGCCAAAAGGAAAAAAAAAGACAAAAAATCAAATGAATGATAATATCCATAGAGGGTGCTGGTCCTTGTTGTGTTGGAGACATAAATTCTATTTGTTCTGGTAAGAGAGGAGGGTCATTGTTTATTGCTTCTGTCAAGTTTGGATTTTTATTTTCAATGTTGTTAACTTCATTCATCTTTTGAGAAATAGCACGACGCCTACGCCTACACTCTCTATCATTTCTATTCTTTTATTACATTTTTCAAGTTGCATTTGTGTAGGAGCGGGTTTTTCAACCATAGGTTTCTTTTGTCCTTGTGAGGGAAGAATGGATGAAACCATGGAAGGTTGTTCAACCACTTTCTCTTTTGCTTTATAAATTTTCTTAGGAGGCTAATTAGGAATTTTTTTGTTTTCTCTAGGCCTTTTATAGGAAATAGGAAAGGGACTTTTGATGGATGGGTCTTGGTTTGTTAGAAGGGCTTTAGGCTCACTATTGTTTTCTTCAAGGGGTGGAGGTTCAATCATGGGTGGAGAAAAATTCTCATGGGATAATTTGGCTATTCATTTTGCATTGAACTTTTGGCAAGATAGGAAAAGGATGTCTTCATGGGGTCTTATAGGTTCCATGGGCTCAGGCCCAAAATAATCTAAGAAAAAATTTCCATGGGAAGACAAAGGTATAAAGCCATTATGGTTCATGGGTATGTGTAGGATCATGATGGGCCAAAAAGTGGCAATATGATGGGTATGTGGCTGATGACTATTTTTTTACCCAAAATTGATGAAATGAAAAGGGTTTTTAAAGGATATTCTCATATTTTCACTGATATAAATTATCCTTTACTTTGAATTTAATAAGTAATTGTTATTCATTTTCTATTCAAATTACGACTAAAGTCCTAATTAATAGGCTGATTGAAAAGCATCTATAGATTTCAAACGATGCCACATTTTTTGCATCCAAAACATACGTCACATTCTATGCTTCCCATACTATAGGATTAAAAAAAGAAAATTTGAATTTCATGAAGTTTTGACCAAGTTAAGGTGGTTAGACATACGAGTTTTTTTTAAGTTGTAATAAAAATTCATAATTAATTATTTACTTGGAAAAAATTACAAAAAAATATGCATCACATCGGCATGAGTCCTCTACTTAGATCTAAAATCTTATAGAAAATATTATCATTTTATTGTGGTTAGGGTGGTCGGACAAACACCTACTTATTTTTTTCCCTGAAATTTAAGTACCATTGCATTGAAATTTCAAATTTTCACCAAATAGATTTTTTTAAACAAACCTAGTAGTTTAGAAACTACATTCAATTTTCTACATATTCTATTCTTACATATTTTTGAAATAATATAGATAACTTATTCAAATTTTTACGTCAGGTTTCCTAACTCTAATTTTTTTGAATTTTTTGCCACTTAAGGACCTATTTTTTCCATGATGATTCTGCACATACCCTCATAGTGAATATTTCATTTCTGAATAGAAAATTTAAGCACTTATGGATGATGGATGGGACCAAATTCATGAAGCTAAGCCATTTGTAGCCCAACTTCACAAGAAATTAGTTTGAATTAGATATAATAAAGAATGATACATTTAATTTTTGGTCCTACTTGTAAAGGGAATGTGATCAATTCCATCATAACACGAGAAAAACCATCATGTGTTCTAATTCATGCTTTCGGTTTATCATATCTATCTTGAGTAAGTTCATGCACATATAAGAGTTATTTTGTGTTACATTCATGGATGAGATCAATTAAAATCCTAGGAGTGGGCCTAGTATTGATTCTACTGGCTATGTAAAGAGGACCATTAAGTGCATGTTTGATTGTTTCTTTTGAAGAGAAAGTAATGTTAGTGGGCATTAGGGTTTGCTATTTACGAAGCTCAATGTCAATCACTCCTATCATTGTATTAATTGGAATTTGATCATTAGTATCCATAAGACTATGTTCATCATCATCCATAAGATTTTTTTCATTATTGATCATTTTTTCATCATCCATGTCAACATTCATTACATCAGGCTTAGTTTCACTAGCCTTAACAAATAAAATCTTATGGTTGGGCATGGGATTGGTAAAGATTTATAATTTTTAGTTGGGAGGAGCTACAAACTTATTACCTTTGTCATTCACACTTCCAATTTGGATATGATTATCTAATCAATGAGGTCTTGAAAAATTTGTTTAAGACACTTGCAATGTTTTGTATCATGTCCTTTTTGTTGGTGATAAGCACAATTAGCATTGTTTCTGAAGCTCAAAGGTAACAACTTGCTAGGATCAAAGGGTCAAATGAGAGGTAAGGTAAGCATGTTTTTATTTAATAGATGAGTCATAATGTTGTGAAGTTTGTTAGGTAAGGGTGTAAATTTTCTTTGTGGATCCCCAAAGATATAAGGATTACTCTTCTTTATAGCAACTACTTGGGTATCAACTAGTTGGGTAGGTTGAGAGGTGGAATTTAGTTGAAGGAAACTTTTATTTTGTCTTTTGAAAGGTTGGTAGGTATTTTGGTTTGAAGCTTCAGACTTTTTAGGATGGGTAGAGGTGGACTTTGGTTCACTACTGCCTATGGAATTTTGATAATCTCAAAGGGCAGTGCATAAATGCATGAAGAAAGGGAATTTCATTATGTTAAGCATGTCTCTTATCTTACTTTGTAAATTTTCTATGAACATATTTTGAAGGTTGGAATTGAGAATCTTCACATTGATTTGGGAACAAAGTGATTGGTTGCATGAAATAAAGTCAGTGACATTTTCACCCTCACTTTTCTTGCATCTCGTCAAATCAACTAATTTCATTTCAAGAACCACATGCACTTGGAAATGGTTAATAAAGGCCTCAACAAGTTCATTGAATGAATAAATTGAGTTATTCGGTAATGGGGAAAACCAGTCCAAGGCAATGTCTTTCAAGGATCGAGGAAAAATTTTAGCCAAAATTTTGTTGTCAAGGATAAAGTCACTACACAAAGTAGTAAAGGAATTGACATGATTAGTAAGATCTCCCTTTCCTCCATATTTCTCAAATATAGGGATCTCTATACCTTGTGGCACCAAATTTCTCAATATCTCCAAAGATAATGGGGTGCTTTTGACATAGTATGAATGTGGATCATTTTGATTTTGATTTATGGTGGAAACTTGATGTTGAATGGATGAAATGCTTTGTAAAAGGTGGTTAATGATAGGATCATTTCTTGTGGTTTGTGATGGAGGTGAATATGGTGGTGGTGTGTATGTGTTGGAAGGAGTAGTGAATGGATTGCTTACAAGAGGAGATATAAGATTAGATGCCACATAGGTATAAGGAGCACTAGTGGAAATGTTTGAGGTGGGAAGGATATTGATAGTTGGTTGCATTGTTGTGGTTACTTGAGGGTTGGTATCGGTTGGAATGGATGTTATGGTTGAAGGGGGAGGAGTTTTATTTCCTCCTTGGCTTTGCACATTGTTTGAAGCTTGAGCACCATTAGTGGTGGAAGGAAGATATTTTCCAAATATGTGAGCTATGTTACACACAACTTCTAGTCCTTCATTACTTTCCATCATGTAGTGAATACTATTTATGGTAGGTATAATAGTGTTGGAAATGTTTCCAATACTCATGCTATATTGTAAATGAGCTAGGTCTTCATGCATTTTCATTATGTTTTCTTGAGGGATATGATCAACCATTGTTTGAACACTCAGCATAGCACTTGTAGGTAATGTAGGCATAGCAAAAGATGTATCAAAGGTATGGTCCATACCTAGTGAAATAATACCAACACCAAAAGTAAGAGAGCTTGATAACCCAAGATCCACAACAAGTATTTTATCATGGCATGCCATGAGTATCACACTTTGTCTAAGCACAATATTAGTAATAGGAAACCAAGTACTATAGCTCATACAAGGGATAAAACAAAGAAAGTGCAATGAACACAATATCCTATGCTTGCAATTACACTTGAAATGAAAGAAATTGGAGTAACAAAAATTCTATAAATTGAAACAAAAAATTGCAGGAAGCCAACACAAGCACAAAAAAGCAATTTCAGATCCTGAAATATGGGAAGTCAAATTCAATAGGGACTAAGACACCAATAAGGGAATCTTGGTCCTACTAGTGAAATTATGAAGTTCCAGGGACTGAAACAAACAACAAACAATAGAGAGAGGATTCTAAGCCAGAAACAATGAGAGTTAAGTTAAGATGCCAGGAAGGGAATTTTAGTCCTTGTAAAGGTTTTCCTCAAAAAAATAACAAATTCTAGATTGTTTATAGTATTCAAAAATTTCCATTTAGGATGTTGATGTTTAGAAATAGAATATTATGCCAATGAATGCAATGAAAAGTAACTAGTAACAAGAAATTGAATGCAAAGTTGAATGCAATAAGAATATTTCTAAACACAATTAAGATGATGAACAATGAACTTTTTAGTTTTTGAATGAAATGAAATAATGCAAGAAAGAAAAAATACAACCTATATGCACTTTCACTAATGCAAATATGAGAAACCCTAGATGCAATTTCACTAATACAAGATGCAATGCAAGAATGAATGCAATCTTGATCGAGGACTTTAATGAACTCCAAATTAGAGAATGAATTCTCATAAATTTTTGGTTCACCAAAATGATTAATGTGGAAAATGGTGTGGAATATAAGGCTATGTGCGGGATCATCATGGAAAAAATAGGCCCTTAAGTGGCAAAAAATTTAGAAAAATCAGAGTTAGGAACTTGACATAAAAATTTGAATAAGTTATCTATATTATTTCAAAATAATGTAAGAATAGAATATGTAGAAAATTGAATTTAGTTTCTAAACTACTAGGTTTATTTATATTAAAAAAAAACTATTTGGTGAAAATTTTAAATTTCAATATAGTAGTACTTAAATTTCAGGGAAAAAATAAGAAGTGGGTGTTTATCTGACCACCCTAACCACAATAAAATGATAATATTTTTTTATAAGATTTTAGCTGTAAGTAGAGGACTCATGTTCAAATGTGATGCATATTTTTTTGTAATTTCTTTCCAAGTAAATAATTAATTATGAATTTTTTATTACAACTTGTAAAAAATATAAAAACTCGTATGTCTAACCACCTTAACTTGGTCAAAACTTCATGAAATTATTATTATTATTTTTTAATCCTATATTATGCGAAGCATAGAATGTGATGCATGTTTTAGATTCAAAAAATGTGATACCGTTTGAAAGCTATAGATGTTTTCAATCGGCCTATTAATTAGGACTTTAGTTGTAATTTAAATAGAAAATGAATAATAATTATTTATTAAATTCAAATTAAAGCATAATTTATATTGACTAAAATTTGAGAATCTCCTTTCAAAAACCTTTTTGTTTCATCAATTTTAGGTAAAAAAATGTTGTCAGCCACATACCCTACACATACCCATCATATCGCCACTTTTTATCCCATCATGATCCTGAACATACCCATAACCTTTCTCCAACTATCATTCAATAATGTACTAGGAGTGCTAATTGGATTGAATATCAACTTCACAAGGTGAGTCAATTTTCAACAAGGAGGACCTAGGAGGGAATTCTTTAAGCTGTTAGGGGTTCACCATCAAAAAAAATGCTTGGAAAAGACAAATAAGCATTCAACTCACAAAACCTAGTAATGCAATTCATCTTTGCAACTTTTCACTTCAAATGATCTTCAATTCTTCAACTTAAATCTACAATCACAAACATGCAAGAGAGGAAAATACTTGTTGATTGTTAGTGAATGGGGGTTTTCCTTGGTCAAACCCCTTGTTGGTAATTAAACCTTGAAATGAAATGAAATAATGAAGGGAAATGATGATTGAACAACATACAATGCTACAACTCACCAAACCCTTGTTATAATGTATGCAAACTTATGTGAATTGGCTGCAATGGATATGGATCTTGAATCAAAGAAATGCTTGATAGATATGGACTTGAATTGTTTGCTTGAATCAAAACCCTATATCACAAATGTTAGGATAACAACACACATGATGCAAGAAGATATTTTATATGATACTTGAATCTTGATGAAATTCTCTTGAATGCTAGAATACTTGAATGCTTAGAGTGCTTGTAATCTTGCTATATGAAAATGAGACAAAGGAACCTAGTATTTATACTTATCCATGCTTAATATCCTAAAATTACACCACACCAAGTTGACATATGAATTAATTAATTAAAGGAGGCTAAATCCCATTAGAATTTGAAATAAAATCCTAGGTGCTACCACAATAGTGGTTTACACTTTCTGGGAGATCCTAATTTTTGCTGAAATCACATATTTTTAGAAAATATAATGATTTAAGCCTTGAAAAGCTCCATTTATAGGATTCCATTTGAAGAGAGTTTGATCAAACCACATTAGACAAATCCCCCTTGGATAGAATCCCTCTAGTTTTAAACCATACCTATAATAGAGTCTCCTTTACACCTATCAAAATGCTGATAAAAAATCACTTTTGATTTACCTTTTGGGGGATCAAATGAATTCATTTAAAATTTATTTTTTGTAAGTATGTAATCATTATTATAAGCTTCCAAATAAGTATAATTTTTATTAAATTTAATTTGATTATTAAATTTATTTTTTATTTGTTGTAAATGTAGTTTTTTAACCAAAAATCAAGTTCACTCTTCTACATATGTGGAAAAATAGAAGATTATCATATATATATATATATATATATATATATATATATATATATATATATATATATATATAAGTGCACCAAATATTGAATTCCTTTTTCCAAAAAAAAGAAAAGAATTTTGATACATACAAAAATAGTTATGTGTTATATGGTTTGCCTATGTCTGAATTGTAATTGGTTTTACTTTGAAACTTCATTAAGGAAAAAATATTCAATAAAACACTATGAAACCAATTGCAAGCACTAGATATCATAGTTACAAATCTAAATTAAAAAAAAAAAAAAAAATTATCCTTCATGGAAAAAATGTGGTGTTATACGATAAGTGTCACTCCTTAAAAATGGTGTTTACTGAAAAAAAAAACTAGTTTTCGAAGGAGATGGAAAAATAAGTGCAATCTGATTCCAAAATTTTTGAAAAAAATATATTTAGAATCTATAGACAAAATTTCACAAATCACTAGTTTGCATCATCTTCAAATTCCTCACGATTTAGCCGCTATATAGGTGTCCAAAGGTGAAGATTTAGTTAGAAAAAATCAGTTTAGTGTCTAGTTTGGCCAAAAATTGTAAGCCAATATTGTGGGATCACCCTCCTAAAAATACCTCAAGGAAGACTAAGATGCCCTAGCTGGCATCTTAGTCTTGAGGCATGAAACTTGGGGCACAAACTCCAAAAGAGACCTATTTAGGTAATTTCAAAATCAAGGTCCCAAGACCTTTGGACAACAAAGATGTCCTAGGTGGCATCTTAGTCCCAACCCAAAAATTAGGGACACTCAGACCAAATTATTAAATTATCATTTATCCATTGGAGAATGTCAGGATAAGCCAAAAAAAAATATAATTCATAGGGCTTGTGGATGCAAAATAGGACCAATTAAGACATAAATAAGGATAAATAAAGCAAGGAGGGCCTAAATGAGTGTGAAAATGCAAGGGAATGCATTTTTCTACACTAGATAGAGAAAAAATAGATGAACAAGACCATTGCACACTCCTTTTGTATTTGTTGTCAAACTCTTGGGATTACCTCGTAATGTCTATTGGAAGCACTACTTCCACCTTTAAGATGGATGAGGTTGTTTCCTCACTATTATCTAAAGAGATGTGAAGGAAGTCTTTTGAGATGGCCAAAGAGGCCCTTGTAGTTTGTGGCAAACCAAAAGAGAGAAGCAAAAAGAAAGACAAGAAATCTAAGTCAAAGTTTGTAGGGAGATCAAAGTCTCCTGGTAAGAAATCGAAGGAAAAATGTTGGAATTGTGGTGAAATAGGTCACATTTAGAAATATTGTAAGGACGAGGAGAAGAAAAATAAGTCTTTCTTTGATTTTGAATCTGAGAAATCATCTCAAGATGATGGAGAATCATTTATTGCAGCCTTGGAAGCCCATGCATCAGATGATGTGTGATTAATAGATTCAGGTGCATCTTTTCACATGACTTCTCATAGAGATTGGTTCTCAAAGGATGAGTATAATGGAAGAGAGGTGTACCTAGGTGATGACTCTCACCTGAAGATTATTGGTCATTGAAGAGTCAAAATCAGGTTTCCTGATGGAAGAGTAAAGGATCCATTGATGGTGTCTTACATATCTCAGGTTTTGCATGAAACTTACTTTCTGTAAGTAAATTGAATGATTTGGGAGTACAAGTTATTTTCTCTAGTGGAGGATGTAAGATGACAAGAGGAGCTATGGTGCTAGCTTTAAATGGAATTTGTATTGACACTCTATTTCAGCTTAATGCATGCATTGTGTAGTGCAATAGTTTTTCTAATGTACCAAACAAGAGATAGAAGTGTGTTGTAGCTACATCCAATGGTCATGAATTTTGGGTACCTGAGTGCTCATTCCATGGAAATGAGGCTTCCTGCAAAGGAGACAATGTTATGGCACCAACAACTTGGTCACATTGGTGAGAAGGGTCTTAGAACCCTAAAAAACAAGACCCTTATTGAATGCCTTGATGATTGTAATATAAAGTTTGACTTTTACAAACATTGTGTATATGGAAAACAACATCGTGTTTGTTTTTACTCTAGTTCTTGTAAGTCTTCTAGGGTTTTGGACTATGTACATTAAGATGTTTTTGGTTGTGTAAATGTTCCTTCATTATCAAATTATGTATAGGGTGATGCCACAAAGATGGTTTACAATTTCTGGGAGATTCTGATTTTTGCTAAAATCACATATTTTTAGAAAATATAATTATTTAAGCCTTAAAAATTTTCATTTAAAGCATTCCAATTGAATAGGGTTTGATCAAACTACCTTAGATCAAACCCCCTTGGATAGAACCTTGCTAGTTTTAAACCATACCTATAACGGAGTCTCCTTTACACCTATCAAAATGCTAATAAAAAACCGCTTTTGATTTACCTTTTGGGGGATCAAATGAATTCTTTTAAAAAAAAATTCTTGTAAGTATGTATTCCTTATTATAAGCTTCCCAAAAAGTATAATTTTAAATAAATTTAATTTAATTATTATATTTATTTTTTATTTCTTGTGAATATAGTTTTTCACTGAAAATCAAGCTCTATGTTATGCACATGTGGAAAAATAGAAGATTATCAAAAAAAAATTGAAAAATATGAGTGCACCAGATATTTAAGTCCTTGATCCAACAAAAGAAATTAAATTAAATTTCAATACATACAAAAACAGTTACACATTATACAGTGCCTATGTCTGAATTGTAATTGGTTTGACTTCAAAACTTGATTAAGGAAAAAATATTCAATAAAAAACTATCTAACCAAGTGGACACACTAGATATCAGAGTTAAAAATCTAAATTCAAAAGAATTAGAATTTTATCCTTCATGGAAAAAAAGTTATGTGTTATACCATGAGCGTCACTATTTAAAAATGTTATTTTTTGAAAAAAAACTAGTTTTCGAGGGAGATTGAAAAAGAGGTGCAATCTAATTCCAAAATTTTTGGAAAAAATATATTTAGAATCTACAGACAAAATATCATGAAACTCTAGTCTGCATCATCTTCAAATTCCTCACGGTTTAGCCGCTATAGGTGCTTGAAAGTGAAGATTTAGTTAGAAAAAAATATTTTAGTGTCCAGTTTGGCCAAAAATTGTAAACCACTATTGTGGGATCACCCTATAGGTTGTTTCTTTCATAGATGATTACAGTAGGACATTTTTTTATTTTCTCAAAAGTAAAGTTAAAGTCTTTAGTTGGTTAAAGGAGTTTAAGGCCTTTGTAGAAAATCAGACTAGCAGAAAGATTATGTTCTTGAGAACTGATAATGGTGGTGAGTTTTTTCCATAGAGTTTGACAAGTTCTATAAAGAGAATAGGATTAAGACACATAATACAACTCCCTACACTCCACAACAAAATGTAGTTGCAGAGAGGATGAACAAAATGTTTATGGAGAGGGAAAAGAGTATGTTGAGTGGTGCTAGCCTTAAGCATAAATTTTGGGCTGAAGTGCTAGACACTACATGTTATTTTATCAATAGATCTCCTACATTAGCGCTTGTTGGAAAGACACCCATGGAGGAATGGTCTGGTAAAAAGCATTCAATGATACATCTTAGAGTATTTGGTTGTGAATCTTATGCTCATGTTCCAATTGAGGAGAGGTCTAGATTAGAGAGCAAGGCTATAAAGTGTATCTTTATCAGCTATGGTGTCAGTGTGAAAGGGTACAAGCTTTGGGATCTAGAAGCTCAGTAGGTTCTCTACACTAGAAGTGTGATTTTTAGAGAGATGAAACCTTCCTCTGTTGAGATGCAACGAGAGAAAGAGGAGAAACAAAATAAGAGGGTAGTTCAAATTCTACCTACTCTGAAGAAAGAAGAACTAAGTACTCCTGTTGGACTTGATGATGAGGAGAGATCAAGTAGCTCTGAAAGTTTTGAAGAAGAAGGAGAACCTCAACCTTAGCCTTTGAGGAGTTCTACACTAGCTAGGCAACAACTGGAAAGGTTTGGATATTCATTATTGGATTCCAATTGTATATTTGCATTGATCATTAATATTGATGAGCCTAGTACAATTAGAGAGGAATTAGGTATGAATGATTCTAATTCTTGGATGCAAGCCATGGAAAAAGAGATGGCTTCGTTAAAGAAAAATAAGAATTGGAATCTTGTACCTTTTCCTGCTAGACATAAACCCATTTCTTGTAAATGGGTTTTCAAGAAAAAAGTGTGGTCATGATGGTAGTGTTGAGAAGGATAAGGCATAGTTGGTCGCTAAGGAGTTTTCCTAGGTGGAGGGAATTGATTATTGGGAGATATTCTCTCATATAGTAAAGCTGACATCTATCCTACTGATGTTGAGCATCATCAACATCCTTCATTCATTAAGGGATTTCAATCCCAAATAGAATTACGAGAAGATCAAAATGCATAGCAACTAAAATTACTTCATTTATTTTTCAAATTAACCTATCAATTTAACAAAATACTTCATTTCTTTCTCAGTCACTCACAAGGCAACAATCATCCATCTCATAAGGTAGTAATCCATAACTTGAACAAACACAAAAACTTCTTAATCATCAACAATCTAGCTGATTTCAAAGTATCAATCTGATCAAGGCACTGAACCAACCATCACCTCAACTTAGACTCCACAATACAACTCACAATCAAGGTAGAAAATTTGTATTCCTTTTCAACAAACCATATTCCTAATCATCATCATCTTAACAAAAAAAATCCAAGTATAGACTCCCATATCATTGTTCTATCAAATTATCAGATTTTGCATACAAACATCACCAAAGCACATTGAATACACATGTCCAAACCTCTATACTATCATAACCTACCTTCACAATAGTTTCCAAGCATAGGCACAACTGTAGTAACCTTTATAAAACAAGATTCAAGCATCTCTAGTTACTTGTTTCCACTGTTCATCAGTTTACGATTAACTATGCAAACAAAGCACCATTTTTCAAATAGGTTTCCATACCCTAAAGTAGGAAAAACTTACAACCCAAGTTAAAATTCTAAATACCAAATGCACATTTAGAGGCCTTTCAATGTCCATATCAACAAAACAAAAGCCTTCATTACTCTGCTTTAAAGAAACTTCAAATTCTTATACTGTGTGGTGGGAAAAGGCTAGTAAAATAGGTCTTTTTTACAAAGGAAGTCACCTTCCCACTACACCAAATCATTATGTAATCATAAACAACATTTATAGATGCCAAAAAAATTATGGTTTTATTAGTTTTCAAGATTGAAAAGCTTAGGAACAAACTACTCTATCAAACCCTTGATTATAGGGTGAAAAGACCAAAAACAAGTGAGGGTTTCGTGTATGACTCACTTACAAACCTCCATATCTTCTGCCATCAGTTGGAACATGTCTTATTATGGCTACAAAATACTTTAGAAGCATCTTCTTACCCATGCACATGTTATTTCTTCAACACCCTACTTTAAACCTCCATTCTTGAATGGAAAACTCAGATTTTATGCTTGAGAACAACAATATATCTTCATATCCATGGTGCCCCTATACTCACAAAATTAATAACATTGAAAATACATCAAATACAATCCATTCCACTGATCATCTATTCCTACATTAGTGGAATGGCCATGGATTTATTAAAAGACTCACAAAATGATAGAGTAAAGATCACTGCCCAGGGCACAAAAACTACCTTAAATTCTTTTGTAACTTCCTAAACTAAATTTCCACTTTTTGTAATAATTTTTTCCTAACTATGTTCAAACAAGAATCTAGCTTAGATATTGCTAAAATATTAATACAAAATGGAAAGAATAGAAGAAAATGTTGCTAACACAAAAAACAAGGACTTTTATTTAAGTTTTGGATCAAAATACAAAGATTCTTCAAAATCATCCCCTTTCCTTTGCCATGGAAGGATTTTTATAGATGTTTCCCTTCAAGCCAACTAATTTTCCAACTTCCACTTGGTGCAACTACCTTGTAACATCTTAATCTTCTTGTTTTATGCCCTTTTAGCCAGATTAACAACTTTGGACAAGATCACTATACTACAAGTTTTGTAATCTTTTTCTATTCGGGCCTCCTAGTAACTTGTTTTATGACTTTAATACATTAAAATTATCCTTTACATGGCTTTTACACATGAATTTTGACTTGAACATTATAAATTCAGCATATTAGCCTCTTGAAGACATTCAATTTCCTAGGTGCTCCTACACCACCTACTTCTATTGTCACTTGCAATAGTATATGAATTAGAAGTGGAATAGATGGATGTGAAGACAACTTTCCTTCATGGTGATTTGGAGGAAGAGATTTATATGTTACATTCAGAGATCTTCATTGAAAAAGCTAAAAAAAAAATTGTTTGCAAACTGAAGAAGTCTCTTTATGGTTTGAAACAATCTCCTAGGATGTGGTATCAAAAGTTTGATACCTATGTGTTTTCATTGGGATTTCAGAGATCTAAATCTGACCATTGTGTGTATTTTAAAACTGACAATGGTCACATTCTCATTATTGTCCTATATGTAGATTGTATATTGTTTATTGAAAATGGTAAAAGTATGATTTCAAATTTGAAGTTTTAGTTATCAACACAATTTGAGATGAAAGACCTAGGTGCAGCTATGTACATTATAGGAATAGAAATATCAAGAGATAGAACTAACAAAAAGCTTTGGTTAAGACAGAAAGTATGTGAACTTTGTGTTGGAGAGATTCAACATGGTAGACTGTAGACAGTTAGTTGTTCCTGTGATGCAAGGAACAAAGCCTTTTGTGAATGATTTTCTAAAATATCCTACTGAGATGGATAACATGGCCAGAGTACCATATGTAAGTGTAGTTGGCATTCTAATGTGTGTGATGGTGTCTATGAGATTAGACATTTCCTAGGCAATGGGAGTCCTTAGCTATTTCATTGCTTGTCCTGGACGAGTGCATTGGGATGATTTAACCAGAGTGTTTAGATGTTTATGGGGTACTTCTGAGTATGCCTTGTGTTTTCATGGTTATCATACTAGATCTCAAAATTTAGTGAGCATTTGAGGATATGTGGATTCAGATTGGGTAGGTTATATTGACCGTGGAAGATCCACCAATGGCTATGTGTTTATGATGTTTTGTGGTGCTATCAGTTGGATGAATAAGTGGAAGGCTATAGTCACATTGTCCACAATAGAGGAAGAGTATATGGAAGCCACTCATTCCTATAAGGAAGTTATTTTTATTAAGAGATTGTGTTTTGATATTGGTTTAGATGGAGGATATATTATTGTTTGTTGTGATAGTCAAACTGCAATTTTTCTAGCAAAAAATCCTACCTTCCATGCTAGAACAAAGCACGTTGATGTAAATTATCATTTTTTTCATGATAATGGTAGATAATGGAAAGGTGAAATTGGAGAAGGTTGACACATTTTTGAATGTTGTAAATGCACTTACAAAACTAGTGAGCATGAATAAGTTCAGATGGTGTTCCGATTTCATGGGCCTTGGGGCCCTAACCATATGATTCTGTATGACTCTTTCCAAGTCTTTAACAAGTGGGAGAATTTTGGGATTAAGGTGTATTAACCTTAGAGTCCTAATATTGATTTAGTTTGATGTATTGATTTATTTATTTTTATTAATTAATTGCCTATGGTGTCATGTCACATATTGGGACCCACCGGCTCGGTGGCATCCTCGTTGGAAGTGACTGGATGACACATAATCATCCCAAGTGGACATAGGTGTCCCACGTTGGAATATATGACATATGATAGATTCTATGATGTTTCATAAGGCATATTTTATTGCATGGAGAAATTTGGCACCCAAGTCGAGTTATGACAGGATGTAAGAAAATTGGCTATTTTTAGTCAGTTATGACAAATTCTCTTACAAATTCTATGAAAAATTATATGGAAAATTTATGGCATATTCTTTGATAGTTGTAAGGAATTTTCCATAAGCTATTTTTAGCATATTATAGGTGGGTATGTGCAGGATCATCATGGAAAAACTAGGCCCTTAAGTGGCAAAAAATTTAGAAAAATCAGAGTTAGGAAACTTGACATAAAAATTTGAATAAGCTATCTATATTATTTCAAAAGTATGTAAGAATAAATTTTTTAGAAAATTGAATGTAGTTTCTAAACTACTAGGTTTTTTAAATCTATTTGGTGAAAATTTGAAATTTCAATGTAGTGGTACTTAAATTTTTTAGGGAAAAAATAAGAAGTAGGTGTTTGGTGACCACCCTAACCACAATAAAATGATAATATTTTTTTATAATATTTTAGATATAAGTAGAGGACTCATGCCTCGATGTGATGCATATTTTTTTGTAATTTTTTTCCAAGTAAATAATTAATTATGATTTTATTACAAATTTATAAAAAATATAAAAACTCGTATGTCTGACCACCTTAACTTGGTCAAAACTTCATGAAATTCAAATTTTATTTTTTTAATCCTATAGTATGAAAAGCATAGAATGTGACGCATGTTTTGGATTCAAAAAATGTGATACAGTTTGAAAGCTATAGATGTTTTTCAACCAGCCTATCAATCAAGACTTTAGTCATAATTTCAATAGAAAGTGAATAATAATTACTTATTAAATTCAAAGTAAAGCATAATTTATATCAATGGAAATTTGAGAATCTCCTTTAAAAACCCTTTTCATTTCATCAATTTTGGGTAAAAAAATAGTCATAAGCCACATACCCATCATATTGCCACTTTTTGGCCCATCATAATCCTGCACATACCCGAGTTTCGAAGCTTGGAAGAAGAATATTTGCATGTTTGACCATTGTAAGGGAATGTTGTACAAGTGTCCAAATGCATGTCTAAGGAATTGTAAATTGTTCCATGTGGAGTTGGATGCCCCTCACCTTCTAGATGCTTCTTGAATCTTGTATCACTCTATTTATTTAGTGCCTTGAGTTGTAGAATGCATAGTTTTTTAATAGCTAATGAAGTGCTTCTAGTATCACTCTAGAACAGGTGTTTGTGTTGAAGCACTTATTGAAGAATCTTTCTACTTGGTGATATATTGTATTCATTATTTGAAGTAATAAAGAAAGTAATATGCTTTTGGAGGGCGGGGTTTTTTACCTAAAATATTTTTCCCCACGTATGTTTGTTATTGCATTTTTGTACTTGTTCTATTTCCATTATTCTCTATGTACTCATATTGTAACAACATAAGGTGTTAAAAAAAAAAATTGTAACTCTCCCCTACTTAGATTAGTGTAGGAAGTGGTTTTCAATCACCTAGCTACCTTTGAATATCCCACAAATCTAGCTAAGTGTACCATAAAATAGGTGAAATGGGGACAAAATAGATGAGAATGTGGAAGATCAAAAGGGAACACATATCTAAGAAACCCTCATATTTCCCTAATTTCATTGGGAAAATAGATCTTCCAAAGGTAGCATTGACTTTCAACACTTTGGTTAGTCAACCCTATTAGGGGGTCTACTATTTCCTTTATGACAAATATGACTGAAATACACTTTTGGGAGATGAAAATAAAACACTTAATGAACTTAATTATGCAATGAAAAACTTGAAATGAATATTTAAAGTACAATAAAAATAAAAAACAACTTTTTGATAGATATAAGAAGGGTACAAAATATTGTTCACCTAACCCAAAATCTACATTTTATAGCCTAAAGCAAGACATCTTCGCCCTAGGGAGAATGGATCCTAGTAGCTCCTTAATCTTCAAATTATTGATCTATATCTTTTTTTTTGCACTTTCTTCTTGTACTTCTTAATCTTCACTCTCAAATCTTGAACTATGATATATCTACAAGAGAAAATGTTGTTTTTGGGTTGATAAGGGTTTTCTTGGTCAAACTTAAAGTTTGGTAATTAAACCTTGATTGATGTAAATATGATAAATGAAAGTGTGTGTAAGGCCTAACTTTGAGTGCATCTAAGGTTGTTATGAGCTATAATGTAAAGAAACACTACTCAAGTTCATTAGAGCATGACTCCTATAATGAAAAATCATACAGATTTGATTGGGAAGAAATCCATACACCTAGATAAAAATCTAAAATATGATAATACCTTGCATTAGGTAGCTAGTAGAATAAGGATAAAAGATGGGATCACTTTGGAAAAAAAATCATTAGGTTAGGGAAAATGGCCAAATGTATCTCCCAAATCTAGAATCCATCATGATCCACCATAGGCATCAACCTTCAATCATAATCAATGTTTGATCAAGTGTTTGGAAAAATGAGCTTGAAGACTTGCAAATACACACAAAAATTTGTTTCAAGACTTCAACTTTTCTTGCTTGAATTATTTTCTCTTGTCTCTTCAAAGTTTCTATTTTCTTTCTTGTCTAAAAACCTAGTTGAAATGATGAAAATACTAGGCTTTATAGGCTTCCCTAATTTCTTGAATATTAGATCTTGATAGTTGAAATTTGAAGCTTGAATCAATAACTTTAAAATACCACCAAAAACATGTTTAAATTTTGATTTTAGATTCTAAAGGGGACCATTCAACCAAGGGAAAATTGGTCCTAGCCTAAAAATCCAAGATCAAAGTGTTTTAAGGTTTTAAATTAAATAAGTGCATTTATTCAATGCATGTTGTAAAGTGAGAAAAATGATAAAAATAGGCCTTGAGATGCATAATAAAGGAGATTAGGGGCCTATTTCTAAAGGGAAAAAATGCATAAATGGAAGGTCACAAAAATAGGTCTAAATTAAGTGTGAAATTGTATTATCACAGATAAAGGAATACAATTTTCTACACTACAATAGGGTAATCCTATATCCATAGGTAGGAATTTTTCTATCCATATATAAATTTCAATTCATAGCCTCAAATACCTCTCAACAACACTAATTTCTTAGATAATATCTAGGCTAGCACCAACTTTGGCATCAAAATTTCAGCCAACCATTTATTGTAATTCTTAAACTATTCGTTGGGATTAACTCTAAAACTCAATAAAATATCATATTTATATTTAAAATCATAGTTCAAGGCTCATTAAAAAATTAGATCAAAGGAAAATAAAATCATACTATGTATTTCTCAAACTAGTGCTTAGAATTGACAGCTTAACTTAGGATAAAACCATCATCAAAGTTGACACCATAGTTCAAGTATCATTCATATGAGAGTGGAAAGCAAAACTAGAAAGTATCTAAGGAAAAGGTAATAATAACCTATTAGATCATTCTCCATCCACTATGTTGAACTCTCATCTAGCTACAAGTGTAGGATTCTTATCCTTTGAATTGAAACTATACAAGATACCATGTTTTGAGAGTAAATTTTCATAATCCATTAAATCTATAGTCTCACACAACTTAAAAATATCATGAAATAATACCTATAGAATCTAAGAGTTTCTCATGATGTTGTGATTTACAACAATGCAATGTAAAACCTCACACAATTTTTTTCTAGTCCTTCACATTAAATAATAAAATAACATTACCAAATCTTACATTAAAAATGCTCTAAAGATAACAATGGAACTATGATGAAATTCTCAATATATTTAAAGATTACTCATTCCCTTAACATAATAAAAGAACATAAGATAAAAATTGATTCCCAAGATCTCCCAAAACTAAAAATTAAAACAACCATCTACAAACCAAGGGAAAAAAACTATCATAAAAACTATTCCCTTGGATAAAGATCACATTGAAACATGATCTATAGAATAGCATGTCAGCATAGTGCACATCCTTCAAAAACTTTAAAGGTAGTTTATCTCTAGTTGATGGATCCACATTTGAGCATTATCACTACCAAGACTCCTAATAAAATGTTCTTTGGAGCTTACCACAAAAAAATGGTCCATGTTCTCAAAAGACATGAGAACATACATTAATATGTCACAATAGTGATAGCTAAAAATTTCTATCAACCAACCATTATTACTAACAAAAGACCCACTAAAAATAAATTTAGAGCTTCCCATGGAAAAATGTCCATGCCCTCCAAAAAAATGAGTACATAAATTGATACATTACAATAACATCATATAAAAAATTTCTTTAGAAATCAATTATCATTACCAAAATTCCCACTAAAAGGTTATTTGGACCCTCCCATGACAAATGGGTTCATGTTTCCTATCCTCCATATTGGTGATGTTGGAAAAACAAGGACAGACAACTAAGAGGGGGGGTGAATCAATTGTCACAGAATATTTAAACATTTCAAACTTAACTTATCTCAAATCTCACAAATGAATAGTAAACCATAAACAATCAACACATCAGAAACACAAAGAACACTGAGATTTTTTATGTGGAAACCCTATTAGGGGAAAAAACATGGTGGATGTTAGTCCACAATATCTTACCCTATTAAAAGTATAATGGAAAATAATGGGAATGAACATGCATGCAGGCACACTGCCTAGAGCTCACTGCTCAAATACAAGAGGGCTCACTACCCAACAATACACAACAATATAGATTAGATCCGCAAGGTATGAAATGATAAAATAGCTTTTACAGAAGCATGATTACTATAGACACTTAAAAATGACCTAGGCCTACAAGCTCTATTTTTCACCTTTTTCTTCCTAGCATAATTAAGACATTTTAATTATGTCCTTGGTCCACTTTCAACTATTAATTAAATAATTCATAATTATTTAATTAATTCATGCCTTTTTATTCTTCATGATTATTAAATAAATAAATTTAATTTATTTATTCAATACGTCACTAATTGTCTAAAGTCTTCCCATAATTAAATAAATTTCTAATTTATTTAATTATCTTTAATCATTATGTCTTCCTGATTATTAAATAAATAAATTTTGTTTATTTATTTAATATGTCACTAACTCTTAAGTCTTCTTATAATTAAATAAATTCTAAAATTTATTTAATTATTGGTCACCTTCTCTAATTAAATAATTATCTTTAATTATTTAATTTGACATTTGCCTCTATTTAGTAAATAATTTAAATTAATTATTTACTATCATGTGGTCCCACCTTTTGAATTAAATTAAGTTTTAATTCAAAATAGTATTTTTTCTCAAAAGTCAAATAATCTCCATATATTATTTTCCACCTCTTTTTTTGTGCCCATCTTATCTCTTGTCACATGCATTGTCAACCCTTGATTTGATTTTCTAAAAATCAATCCTATCCATTCATTTTTTATTTTACCTAATGTTTCCCTAACCCTAATTATGGGTTGTCAAATTGAATCTTGTCCATTGATTCTAGGGCATTTGTCAACTTTTGATCTTGGCCATTCACTCAAAATTGCATTTTCTATAAAATGGCAATTTTGGTCTCATTTTGTTAGATCCCATGCAATCTTGATTTGTCACCTCATGTTATCTAGATCTCATGTCATCTTGCAACCTCATGCTATCTAGATCTCTTGCACTCTTGTCATCTTGCATTATTGTCATTTTGTCATAGGCATATTTACATCTCATTTGGCATAATTAGACATAGTTTAGATGCTTACTAGTTGCATGTAATCACTCAAATCCTTCAACATTTGCTTAGGGATTGTCATTTTCATTAGAATTCTCATCATAAATTTGAGGGCGATATCATATTTGCAGCAAGTTGAGAAGGTATAATGGAGGTCATCCATGGAGAATGAAGACATTTTGGTGAAATCTTTTCATTTGTTTTCATATTTTTCCTTTGTAGTTCATTATCACTTTTGGTTTTTATGTTAATGCTTTAATCTACTAACCCTAGGAAAAATTCCCTTAGTTACATTGGTGAACTTGAGATAAAAATTGAGCATATTTTGTTTTTCCGTCTGACATTTTTCTATTTTGCAGGTACATGTACGGATGTGACACATTTTCTTTGTAGAACGACACATTTGATATTTCATGATGCATTCACTACCCAAAATGATGCATTCACTCTGCTGAGATGCATTTGACTTGCATAGTAACACATTTTCTCAATGATGATGCATTTTCCTTCCAGATCATTGCATTTGTCTAACAGATTCTAGAACACATAATTTAGCCACATTTGTTGTATAGAACGATGCAATCACTTTGTTGTGACACATTTGTCTAGTAAACTTTTTCTCTCGGATTTTATTAGATTTGGATTAACTTCCTTTTTGTATTTTGTTTTTCCTTTTGTAATCTATATTTTAGGGATTTTTTGGTTACTAATGAGTGGTTGTAGCATGTGGCCTTGAGGCTTTCATGGGTCCAAGGCATGTTCTTTGTGAAACTACTAATTTGTGGTTTTGTAGGTTTGATTATCCAAGGCATTACTTTGAAACATTGTGTTTGTTTATTCCTAGATTAGAAAACACTTCAATTGGTGAACTAAAAAGAACATTTCTTGTCCTTCGCTTGATTTTGTTTGGGGTGGTAGGTGATTATTCTCTCACCTTGTACAAACTAGGTGATCAGAAAACTAGATACATCTATTTTTGTGTTTACCTTGATTCAATAATCGAAGTATCATCTCCCCTTGCGCACTTGTATGATCCTGGGTGTAAGATAAATAATTATTGACTCTAGAACTTGGCCCTTACTTGGTGCGAAAAAGTACTCACCCCAAGTTGAATCAAACTAGCAAGGGAGCTCTTTGGTCGAGCTACCCCTAACCAATATATAAATGTGAATCCTAAGGGAAAGCCTAGGATTATGAGTGCGGATGTGTCTACATTACATCTATTGCAATGCATTCACTTTGCTATACTGCATTTGCCTTGCATAGCACCACATTTTCTCTATTGTACCGCATTCACCTTGTAGAACACCTCATTTTCCTATTTCACACAACATTTGCTTGTTAGAAGGCAAATTCATAATACTGTAGACACGTAAAATATACTAATTGACATCGTGCATCTGATCCTGACTTACTAACATCATTTCTTCATGAATCATCCCTCAGTCTAACCATTTAATCAAATCCCCTATCTGATTAAATTCATCAATTTTCATCGCTTAATTGAATAAATCATTTTATCTGATTAAGTCAATTCATTTTGTTAATTAAATCAATCCACCTGATCTAATTATCCCTATTTAGTTAAATAATCAATTTATTTGATTAAATCTCTAAATTATGTCCATTAAATTAAATAAATTAAAACCTTATTTGATTTAATCTAACACCATCCCTTTTAATTAAATAAATCAAAATCCTTATTTAATTAGCCTCTTATCATATTCCTCTCTTATTTGATTTAAATAAATCCATAAATTTGAGTCAAATAGGTCACACCACTAACCTCTCCTATTAAACTAATTAACCCTTGATTAATTTAACCTCATTCCATGTGACATCCTCTAGATAATGCAAGTTGCACATGAAAATAGATTTAATTCATTTATTAAATCTCTATTTTCCTCACAAGGCATCTTTTGGAATATTCTCTCAATTTGAATTCAAAAATTCCAAGTCAACATGTACATCCAACAAGGCAATAACTTCATCTTACATGTCCTTTTCCTTGAGCCAAGTGGCATTTATTGCATTTTCCCTTCCCTCTTGCATGTCATTTCAACAAATTTGAATTTCAAATCTTTGAATTTATTGGCACAAACCCCAAATCTTGCATATCCATCATCCATTCATAGCTTGACAAGTGGCACCATATCATTGGATGAATGTTACTCCCACATTGCTCAAATTTAGACTTTCATTCATCTTGAAATCCTATAAATAAAATGCTCATATCCTCATTTGATCATCCACAAACATTGCAATGTTATTATGCTAAAATATTTAGCCATTTCCATCCATCATTGAGTTCTTAGTTAGGCTTTTTGCAGATTTGGCTTGGATTTCTCATCTTTCATCAAAGTGGATCAAGATCATCTTCAACATATCAAGATTTCATCATAGGAATTGGGAAAGGGCCAATTTTTACATAAAATTGGAACCAATTCCCCCATGGGATCATGAGTTTGCATATTTAAATTAGGATTCAAGCTATTTCATTGTTTTTATTTGGTTCTTCATTGTTTTCTTTCCTATTTTGAGTTTGTAAATGGATTTCATGGGGAATCGTTGTTTTAGCTTGCAATTCTTTGTTTAACTTGTTTACTCATGTTGTTTTGCAGGTACTAGGAAAAGGGTTCGCACATTTCCTAGTACCTACATTTTATGGGGATGCACGATGTCAATCAGTATATTTTACATGTCTACATTTTTCCCCTCTTTAAAGCAATGCACTTGTTGCGTTGGTTCAAAGAATAAATAATCTCGATGAAAGCCAAAAAAAAATTATATTTAAAAAATTTCCCCACTACTGCATGGCGGGAGGAAACATGCCATTATAATGCCCCCTCGAGAGATCAGACAAAAATTTTAATTTTTTGGGTGATCTCACCAAAAAAGGTGACAAAGTGCCTGATGGGTCTGAAAGGGGTCTAGGAGGCTAAAAACGTGTCTAAACACAATAAAACAATGAAAAATAAGCCTCAAATGGACAAAAACAGGTTTGGGGGCCATAACCCTAGCAGGATAGCCATTTAGGGTTAAAAAAACCCTAATTTTTAGGCTTAAAAGGGGCCCGAGGGGTCACTTTCAAATCTCTATTTTCCTCACAAGGCATCTTTTGGAATATTCTCTCAATTTGAATTCAAAAATTCCAAGTCAACATGTACATCCAACAAGGCAATAACTTCATCTTACATGTCCTTTTCCTTGAGCCAAGTGGCATTTATTGCATTTTCCCTTCCCTCTTGCATGTCATTTCAACAAATTTGAATTTCAAATATTTGCATTTATTGGCACAAACCCCAAATCTTGCACATCCATCATCCATTCATAGCTTGAAAAGTGGCACCATATCATTGGATGAATGTTAGTCCCACATTTCTCAAATTTGGACTTTCATTCATCTTGAAATCCTATAAATAAAATGATCATATCCTCATTTGATCATCCACAAACATTGCAAAGTTATTATGCTAAAATATTTAGCCATTTCCATCCATCATTGAGTTCTTAGTTAGGCATTTTGTAGATTTGGCTTGGAGTTCTCATCTTTCATCAAAGTGGATCAAGATCATCTTCAACATATGAAGATTTCATCATAGGAATTGGGAAAGGGCCAATTTTCACAATTGGCACCAATTCCCCCATGGGATCATGAGTTTGCATATTTAAATTAGGATTCAAGCTATTTCATTGTTTTTATTTGGTTCTTCATTGTTTTCTTTCCTATTTTGAGTTTGTAAATGTATTTCATTATTAAATCTCTATTTTCCTCACAAGGCATCTTTTGGAATATTCTCTTAATTTGAATTCAAAAATTCCAAGTCAACATGTACATCCAACAAGGCAATAACTTCATCTTACATGTCCTTTGCCTTGAGCCAAGTGGCATTTATTGCATTTTCCTTTCCCTCTTGCATGCCATTTCAACAAATTTGAATTTCAAATATTTGAATTTATAGGCACAAACCCCAAATCTTGCACATCCATCATCCATTCATAGCTTGACAAGTGGCACCATATCATTGGATGAATGTTACTCCCACATTGCTCAAATTTGGACTTTCATTCATCTTGAAATCCTATAAATAAAATGGTCATATCCTCATTTGATCATCCACAAACATTGCAAAGTTATTATGCTAAAATATTTAGCCATTTCCATCCATCATTGAGTTCTTAGTTAGGCTTTTTGCATATTTGGCTTGGAGTTCTCATCTTTCATCAAAGTGGATCAAGATCATCTTCAACATATCAAGATTTCATCATAGGAATTGGGAAAGGGCCAATTTTCACATCAAATTGGAACCAATTCCCCCATGGGATCATGAGTTTGCATATTTAAATTAGGATTCAAGCTATTTCATTGTTTTTATTTGGTTCTTCATTGTTTTCTTTCCTATTTTGAGTTTGTAAATGGATTTCATGGGGAATCCTTGTTTTAGCTTGCAATTCCTTGTTTAACTTGTTTACTCATGTTGTTTTACAGGTACTAGGAAAAGGGTTCGCACATTTGGCGCTAGAAGGGGGGCTTGATATCATTACTTCTAACTTTTCTTGAAATTTCTGCATTTTTCTTCACACATAGGAAATTCCAATGCGGGCTCATTAGTGTCGTTGTTTTGGCACCGTGGGTTTGTCAGCGTCACTGTTTCGGCACTGCAGGCTCGTCTGCGTCGCTATATGGCACCACTTGAAACACAAACTACGCCGTTGGACTCATCCCGCCAAGATTTTTGAATTTTAAACTTCGCCGTTGGACTCGCTGACCTGCAGACAATTTCAAAAAAATATTAAACAGTGACACTAGACACAAACTACGATGCTAGGCAAAAATTGTGACGCAATTGAGCTCTCTGTCCCGACACGGAGTGTTGTTGACTAGTAAGCGGCACTGTGAGGGCACCGCTAGGAGAAAAAAATGCAACATCTTCACGAGTTGCGATGCTGGGAGACAGTAAAAGGGAAAATTTATTTTTTTAAGCATGTGCTTTTGATTTATGATTAATTTATGTTTTGTTTTCTAGTTTTCGACTTCTGTATTTTCTAGAATCTGACATGTTTTTCTCACTTGTACGTTGGAAATCAAAGACAAAGGAAGGAAGGAGCATGATGATGATATTTTGTCAAATCAAAGTGTTTTTAAACACTTTAGTGTTTGTTTAACACTTCTTTAAGAATTTTTCATCTTCTTCTTTCTTAGGACACTAATTTTCATTTGGGCTTGAAAAGCACCTTTCAATTTCTTCTTGCAAAAAGGGATAAAATGAACTTTAGGATCACAACTTACTAGATTTTGTTTATTGGATTAACAAATTGAACAAATGTCTTTCACTTGTGATTTGGTGCTCTAAAACGAACTCAAATTTTGCTTTGTGGATCTAAAAAGAACAAGTGTAGCTTTGTTTTTCGTGAGGGCTTACTTAAACTAAAGCCATTGAAAAAGGACGTATGTGCTTCTCTCGAGCTTTATAGCGATCTTGAGAATCAAAAGGCCTTTTTCATGACTTTGGGTTAAGACAAAGCAATCACCTCCACACTTTGATTTGGGCTTAAAAATTGAACATCTTGTGTGAGTGTGAGTGGGGGCATTGTTGTGTATATTCTCTCTCTTTGTTGCCAACAAGGATTGATCGAGTTACGAATAGTGTTCTTCATTCACTTTTTTTTATCCTAGAGGGCTTGCCTTGGGGAAAAAGTACTCACCCAAGGGAACGACTCAACCAGTAACACTCTAAAGCCAAGAGTATTTCCAGTAGGGATATAAATATGGATATTGGATGAAATGCCAATATCACACAGTTGATTCTGACAAGATGGATCTGAAAGGGGACTCTTGCCATATGGGTCAATCTCCACGAACAGAAAGTCCTTATTAAAACCCATGTGCTAGAATTTTCCAAAATCCTTTAATCTATTTGTTGGTGAAGAACAGTCGTTCTGAAGCCACCCCACAATTTTACGGTCTTCTAGTAGAAATGGAAAGCATGCCATGGGAGTTTCATGGGTGTTGATGCTTGGCTGCCCCATATAAGTGAGTGACATGGAGGGGAGCTAGTGGGGTCAAGCATCTAACCATTCACTAGAGATAAGTGTAGCTGGACTTGTCCAAGTAGGAATCCAACAAATATTGTCTTACACATCCTTGGGTTATAAAATGCATTGCTTGATCGAAAACATCCCAAAAAAAACACTTAACATCATCCAAATTTCAAACCCTTTTTGAGGACAAATACAATTGACTCAAACCATATGTTATTGCTTTCCCTTGGGATTCACATCCTTAGAGGTTTCTAAACATTGGATTATATCTCAATTTGTCTTCTTAAGTAAACAATAGGAAACCCTTTTCTTAAGCTCATTGAATTTCCACATAACATATCTTGTGGGGTTTGAAGAAATTAAGACATTGGACATCTTAGTTTGAAAACCTAATTGAAGAAAGTGTTTTTGGTAAAATAAATTCATTAATCAAAGCTAAGCAAAATGAACTTTCATGTGTGTTGAAGACTCATAATCCCAAAGCTAAAATCATTGGTTGGAAATCCAAAAATGAATGTTCAAATGAAATCATTTCTTGGTTACAAAGGTCATTAGAAAGCATTTGCATGATCTTCAATACCCAGGTCTAGGAAAACAAAGTATACCTTTTAGGTTCATCTTAGGATCAAAACAAATCAAAATCCTTTTTTCATCCATCCCCCAAAACATCAAAACAACATCATCTCATCATCACCTTGTGGAAAATCTTGAAATCATCCTTAATACTAGGCTTTTTTGGCAAAATCAAAATCATCAAAATCATTGAGACTAAATCCTTGAAAACATTATCAAAATCACCTTTGGCTAGGCATGTGTAGATGCATCCTTTTGCATATACTTAGTCAAAGTTATCAAAATCATCTTGTCTAGCTTAGTGTATGTAGATGAATCCTTCTTCATATTCTTAGTGAAACAAATCATGTTGTTTGAATAAGTGTGGGTAGATGCATCCTTCTCCCCACACATATTCAAAAAAGCATCATCTTTTGAACAAAGCTGTCCCTTAGATCATCATCCAACATCTTAGGGTCTTTTTGTTCAAAAATACAAATCAAAATTAAAATCAAAATCAAGGACAAAATCTTAAATCCAAAAACAAAATTAAAAATCTAAATCTGCAAGTCCTAAAAGCCTAGTATCTCATTCAAGATTTATCAAAATCCAAATAAATCCATATCAACCATCCCTAAAACATCATCTTCATATCATCACCTTTGATCCTTAAGGCATCCTAAAAACTTTATGCTTTGGGGAATAAAATAACAATCAATCCAAGGAATCAAGAGATTCATCTCCCATATTCTCAAGGATTGATCATTGTTTTATGGTTCTAACTAGATCTCAATACAAAGAGAGTATGGAAGCCAACAAAGAAACACCCGCTTCAAGCGATCTTAGTCAAACAAACGCAGGAAATTAATCCCGCTAAATCAAGCAATCCATTGACCCTCTCATCATCACAAAATCCACAAGAAGAAAACCAAGGAGAAGACCTTACTTTTGGAATGTCTCGCGAGAAAATTACTGAAATGCTTCAAAATCCAGAGAATCATAAAATTATCAACATCATGATGAGACTCAACCCTTCGTTATACATGCTTGAACTAGCAAAACAAGGGGCCAAGTTTCCTTTGGATTTTGATGTAAGTACCATAGTGGAGAAATCATTTCCTCCAATCTCATCCACCATTCCCATCTCATCCACACCCCCATCTCAAAACTTCACACAAAACATTCTGCAAATCACATCATCATTTGCTCTAACACAACCCAATGTTAATAAGGGAAGTGCATTTCTCAATGTACTTCAAACACACCCCCTTGTTAATAATCAAAACATGGATGCAAACACCACATCAGAAAAAAACATACTCGAAAACCCATTAGATAAAAATGTTCCTCTCACATTCCATCATGATCCATCATCATCATTTTTCCCCACAACTCCTCAAACACCTCTTCTCACAAATTCACAAGAAGAGGGAGATATGTTAGGATCAGGGGGCATATTCGACACCATGACATTTTCAAAACTTACACCCCTTACATTTCCACCTTTTCCACCATTACCATTATCATCCACACCACTCCTTGGTTTAGGGCTTCCTCCCCTACCAAGTATCAATCAAACTACTATGCAAACCATCAATCAAAGCATTGCACCAAATGCTCAAAATTTGTCATTGATATCACAACAACAAATGATGAATACAAAAGCAATTGCAAAATCATCAAATACCCCATTAACATCATGAAGCATGGTCTCTCAAGGACCAATCACATCAACAGCACCATCCATCATGTAAAACACCAACACCACCTTCACAAACGCCATTCCAAATCCACCACCTTCACCACCACCACCAAATTTCACCACATCAAGCCAATACGATGTAGCATTGCAAGCTTCTTTCCAAAGAGGATACCAACAAGTTAAAAAAAAAAGCCGTACAACAAGCTGCTCAAGCCACACAAGCTACCCAAGCTGCACAAGCTGCATTGCAAGTGCAACAATCCCAAGCTTTACTGCAACAACAATGACAACAAGCTGCTCAAGCTTCCCAAGCTGTGCAAGCATTTCAAGCACAAAAGGATGCTCAAGCACTTCTATTGCAGCAACAAGTAGCACAAGCATAAGTCGCACAAGTGCAAGCTCAATATCAAGCATAGCAAGCATAATCACAAGTACAACTTCTTGCACAAGTAGTGCAAGTGCAAGCATATCAACAAGTATTAAAGCAATATCAAGAGCAACAAGAAGTAGCAGAATTGGTAGCCCAACAACAAGCATTGTGGGAACAACAGCAAGCACAAAAACAAGTGTTGTTGGAATAGCAACAAGAGCAACAACAAGCACAAATCCTAGCACAACAACAGTAAGATCAACAACAAGCATTATTCATACAAAGGTAAGTGGAAGCCTACTTTTCCCTCCAGAACATATAGATACCATCAAACAATGCACCAACCAACCCATCCATCCAACCAACAATTGAAACACCACAAAACACTTTCATCCCACCCCCTGATCCACAGAATTATGTGACGACACAACTCAAGTTGCTCTCACAACAAGTGCTCGACCTTCAATCAGGGCGAACAACCAAGACACCAAGCAACTTGTATCCCTATCCATTTGATAGGAGCCTAGAGATGAAACCATTCCCCAAGTGATTTGAGATCCCTAAATTTGAAAAATATCGAGGGATGGGAAACCTTGAAGATCACATCAAGGAATTCCAGGTTCATTGCATGGAAGTCTCATATGACAATACTTATCTAATGCGGCTATTTCCTTGATGCTTAGCAGGCCCCACTATAGAATGGTTCTCTCACTTACCTTCAGGCATTAGAACATTCCAAGAAATTAGGGATGCATTCATTAGGAACTACACATGTAACATTGCAATGGATGTAAGTCTCGAAGAACTATACGCTCTAAAACAAGGAAAGAATGAATCTTTTTCTTCGTTCCTTCAACGATGGCGATCCAAGGCCAATCGGAGGAAGTGGCACCATATCATTGGATGAATGTTAGTCCCACATTACTCAAATTTTGACTTTCATTCATCTTGAAATCCTATAAATAAAATTCGCATATCCTCATTTGATCATCCACAAACATTGCAAAGTTATTATGCTAAAATATTTAGCTATTTCCATCCATCATTGAGTTCTTAGTTAGGCTTTTTGCAGATTTGGCTTGGAGTTCTCATCTTTCATCAAAGTGGATCAAGATCATCTTCAACATATAAAGATTTCATCATAGGAATTGGGAAAGGGCCAATTTTCACATCAAATTGGAACCAATTCCCCCATGGGATCATGAGTTTGCATATTTAAATTAGGATTCAAGCTATTTCATTGTTTTTATTTGGTTCTTCAATTTTTTCTTTCCTATTTTGAGATTGTAAATGGATTTCATGGGGAATCCTTGTTTTAGCTTGCAATTCCTTGTTTAACTTATTTACTCATGTTGTTTTGTAGGTATTAGTAAAAGGGTTCACACAAATACTGAGCCACATTTACATTTTGTAACACTGCATTCACTGAAACCAAGCCACATCTATTATACTGTGATGCATTTATGACCTGAAATGATGCATTCACCTGACGCAAATAAGACTCTATCATAGAGAAGAAATGAAAGTGAAACTTCTCCAAACTTTCCATAAAATTCATTTTTACAGAAGCATTTTGTCAAAACCAGATCAGAAAATTGCTTGAATTTATCATTTCTTCCACACTTTAGCTTGCATCTACCGTAAGCTCATCTTTGCAAATTTTAGTCTCCTCATTAGGCCTCACCATTTTCATTTTCATTCATAAACCAACACCTGGGTCCTCATTTCACTTGTATATTTTGGATTAGGACAACCTTACTATACTTTGCAAAATCTTGACTTTCAAAAGTAAGTTACTATTAGACTTAGTCATCATTATCTTCTTTAGTCATTTTCCTTTTGTGAGTCCTTTCCAACTCTAAAGTCTAGTTAGGAAACCTCACTTGTCATTTTGTCCTTGTCATTTAGTCCTTCAAACAAGTCCTTTGATATTCTAAAATTGAGACAGATCAAGCATAGGGTGGTTAAGCACCTTCTTCCAAATCATTTAGATTGATGCATTTGTATACTTTAGACATTCAAATCATTCTAGTCCTCGCCTTGCATATCTTATTCTTAAAAATCCAAAACTATTGTCATAACTTTCATCATATTCCTCATTTGGCATCTAGACTTGGCATTAGTCATTTCCTTTAGATAACATTGTCATATTCCGTCCCTTATTATCCGAAATCCAAAAACATAGTCTTGCATTGTCATCCTTTATCAAAAAGACAAAAACATAGGCTAGTGTCATCCTTGCATTTAGTTGTCATTCTCATCATCCTCATTTGAACAATTCCCTTTTATGGTGGAAACTAGGCTTCAAAGAAGGAGAAGACAAATGGAAAAATTTGGACTAGATTCCGATGCCAACATCAACAATAACACTTGTGACACCAACAAAAATTGGACTTTTTCTGACCCATTTAGCAACATGAACATGCAATCTCCCATGGACATGCCATCTTCATCACGAAATCCTTTTGAACAATTCATGCAAATAGACCAACATGGACAAGTATACATAGAAGACTTAGAAGCTGTAACACAAAATCTTGATGTAGCCTCCTTTGTGGAAGACTTAGTATCACATGTCCCTCAAAGGTATCTAGCCATGCTCTTGGACCAAGGGGTTATGTTACCATGTGGCTTTGAAATTAACACTTTGAGATCTACATCACCTCACCATAATGTCAATAGTACAAAAAATGTACCCAACACTAGTCAAACTCAAAATGATACATGCAATGCTTCTAGTGGTGTTGCCTCACAAACTATCACAAGCACCATTAATGCTACCTCCAATGAAACAACCAATAAAAAAATCCAATTAAATCAATGCAACATCCATTGGAGGTACAACAACCATGTCACAAGCCATGACACAATCAATGCCAACAATGTCAATAATATTGTTGCAATCAGTTGGTGCCACCTTTGGATCCTCATCAATGGGAGAAAACTGTCCAAATTCTCTATTTGGAGCTTCATCTAGTGAAATGGGTGCCTCATCATCAAATATTTTCATTGGTACCTCATTCAACCCCTTTGGAGGAAGTAAATGGCATGTCTTTATTCGAGGACCACAACCAATTGTTAACACATCATCACAATTCAATACTAATACTTCCCAAGGGAAAAACATGAATATTCCCCATGGACAATTCCAACAATTTGAACAAGGCAATCTGAGTACGCAACACATGGCATCATTTAGACACCAAAATATTCATGGTCAACATATTCCCCAAATTTTGACTTAAATGACCAAAGGGTACATTTTGACATATTCATCACATTCACACTCACCAACAAGTCTCTAATCCAAACTTTCAATACCAACAACATGGGAACCAAAACACATCATACATCTCACAACAAAACACCAACATCTTTTCACAAAAAATGGGGACCCATGGGATACCTATCACTCCCATGTGTGATGCAACAAATAATCCCATAATTGATGCTTTGACAACTTGAGTGGCTCACTTACAAACGACCATAGAAAAAATGCAAGTGTTCGACAAGAAGTTAGACATGTCATATGACCTATGGTTATACCCTTTTGACACAAATTTTTGCATGCCACCATTCCCTCCTAGATATGTGGCACCTCATTTTACCCAATACAAGGGCAAGACAAATCCTATTTAACACATTTGATAATTCACAACCAATTGTATGGAAATTGCCTATGAACAAAATTACTTGATGATATTTTTCTCTAAGAGTCTTACAAGACCTGCACTTGAATGGTTCTCTACTCTAAAAGGGATAAAAACATGGGATGAACTTAAAGACAAATTTGTAAAAAATTATGCATATAACATTGACATGGACACCTCCATCACTAGCTTATGCAATCTTACATAGGAAGATGCTGGTGATAAATTTATCCCATTCTTCCAAAGATGGATAAGTCTAGCAAGTCATTGTCACATTGACATACCTAAAAAAGAAAAGTTTGATATGTTTGTCCAAACACTCCTAGGCCCACTAAAATATGGATTGAAAGTTCATTGTTGTACAAACTTCACAAACCTAGTTGAAAAGGGTGTCCAAGTTGAGAAAGCTCTCATTGCTAAAGGGGAATTAAAATATGGTACTAAAAACACAAATGTAAATGCACTTGTAGAAAAAAATAAGTATTGGGTAAAAAATAAACATGTTACCAATGACCATATTATTGATGCCAAGGTTGTGAGCATGATAGGACCAGTGCTTGCTCTTAAAGGAGCTCAGCCAAAAAAAAACCAACAACAATACTATCACCCCCTGTCAATAATGAAAATGGTCAAAATAGTCAAAGTCAAGGACAACCCTACCAGATAAGACAATTTCTGAAAAGATGGATGTACATTGCTTTGGGAGAGCCAATTGAGGATGTCCTTAAGAAGCTCCTTGAAAATGGTCTCATCACACTTGAGGACCCTAAACCATATGACCTAAGGCAGTTTAAACCATCATGGTGGGATGATAATGCATTTTGTGATTACCATCGAGCTAAAGGACATAAAACATCTTCTTGTCAACAACTAAGAAACATTGTACAAGACCTCATAGAAAATTGAGTAATTGAAGTGGGTGGGCCACAATTTGCATCTAATGAAGATCATGCCATTCACAATAACCCACTGCAGGACCATGGTTCTAATAAAGCCTCCTCATCAAGTCCCAAGACTAATAACAATCAAGCCAATTATACTTGCACTACATTTGATTATTTAGGAGGAACCATCATTAACAATGTCTAAATTGATGATGAGTATGTCGATACCATCACTGTCAAAAGAGCACCTGAATGCAATGCTACTACTTGAAGTGGAAAAATCACTATAGCTTGTCGACCTCCTCAGCAACCAAAAATTACAATACTAGGTCCATCTACAAAACAACCACAATCAGGTCCATCTGCAAAGCAGTCCCAATCTAAGAGTCAGTTTAACCTCATTGACCAACTAAGAAAAACTCCTGTGCAAATATCCATACTTGAGTTGCTTCGCATTTTTCCCATGCATAAGGCTATACTTGAAAAAACCTTGCAAGATTCCACTATCCCTTAGGACATTGATGTCAACCAGTTTGAGGCCATGGTGGGTTATCTCACTACACCCCATCATGTAACATTTTCTAACCAAGATTATTCATCACCAAAGTCCAACCATAACAATGCATTACACATTTAGGTTCACATCCATAAGCATAAGGTCAGATGAGTTTTAGTAGATGGCAGAGCAAGAATAAATATATGCTCCTTAAAATTGGATAAGGCTCTAGGCTTTTCTATTTCTTGCATAGATGCAGCAAAGAACATAGTCATAAAAGCGTATGATGACGAGGAACATTCCTCCTTAGGCTTCATCGCTCTTCCCATCAAAGTCAGACCAGTCATTGTAGACATAACATGCCAAGTCCTAGATCTTGAATTACCTTATAAAATTTTTCTTGGCCAACCTTGGATTCACTCCCTCAAAGTTGTTCCATCCACCTACCACCAATGCTTGAAGTTTCCTTTTGATGGCACAAAGATCACCATATATGGAGACCCCAATCCTTTTCAATATTGTACCAATCTAAGGGGTATTTTTGAACATCAAGTGCCCATCAAGTAAGAGGCTTCTAGCTCTTCTTCTTCCAAATTCATTGACCTTTCCACACTCGCATCATCATCCACATCCACTCCATCCACATCTTCTACCATGACATCATCTTCCTCACTTCCTAAGGCTGAGTCCACTGTTAAGATCTAGGACCTAGGCTATGGAGAATTCAAATTGAATATGGCATATAGTATCAAAATAATACCCAAGTATGCTAAGGTCTATGGTAAGTCGTGCTTCAGAATGGAACTTAAGGAATTTTTTAAGGTGCAACCAAAAATAGTTTTCATAAAATGGGGAAATATGAACGAGGAAATTGCTGATATTACGAGATGACTTTATAAGGAAATTGAAAACTTTCCCCCATTACCAGTTAAGATATATGGCAAGGGATATGATATGATGAAGGCTAAAGGCTACGATGGAACAATTGGCCTTGGCAGAAATAAAACTGGGCAAAGAGAGCCCATAGAACCTTCCAAATGACCAAAATATCTGGGGCTAGGGTATGGTCTACCCGAAAATGATGATTGACATACCAATGGACTTTTGAGTGAGAGCGTGAATGCTTAAGAAAGTGTAGAGACTATTGAGGAATCCCCTACAAAAACTAACTCCCATGAGTGGGAATATGGATCCCAATGATCCCTAAGTGACTGTTGCATGGATGACTTGTTCCTTGAACCTGGAGAACTTACCTCTGAACAAATATTTTGGAAAATGTTTAAAATTGATAAAGCTAACAATATGAAGATCCCAAGGAAACAAGAAAGCTAGGATAGACTCTTTGACCCAAGGAACAATGACAAGCCTAAGTCATCTTCTAGTCCTACTAGCCATACACCTGACCTATCTACCCAACCATCTGAACTTAATGACCACTATCAGGATTCATCTGAGTTGCCACATGACACTACCAACCATAATGATAGTCTTTTTGTCCCTTATTTTGACAATGAGTATGAGTCAAGTGAAGGAGAATATTGGATAGAATTTGAGTGGGAATTGGACAATGATAACTTTGTTTTCAACATCTTTGAATCTATTTGCATGCTTTCCACATCTTTTGCACAATTCACCAATACTGACGATGGTATCTCATTAATCTACCCACAACTAATCGATTGGGACCAACATGTCCTACCAATCATGTAAATATTTTAGAATGATGAGGCCATTGCAGAATTCATGGGACTATGTGACGGACTACCCAGTGGTGATCACAAGATTGTATTTTCTATTGACCTAGATTATGCATCCTACTTTGGGGAGACTGCTTCATCTTCTAGTTGCAAAATGAAAATTAATAATAAAAAAAAATGAAAAGTCATTAAGTGAAAATTGAAAGGCACCTTCTAACGAAAAAAAGTAAAAATAAGGATGTATCTATGGGTGAAAACCTCTCTGAGGCACCCAAAGATGGAGGACTAGACTTTCTTCCCATGACTCAAGAGAAATCAACAATGCTTATAGAGGAAACTATAGAAGTCAACATATAAATAGTAGAAGAGTCTAAAATGGTCCTCTTTGCATCATCCCTGATGAAAGAAGAGAAACCTGAGTTCCTCAAATTATTTGCAAAGCGGAAGATTAATTTTGCATGGTCATATGCCGATATGCTCGGGTTGGACTCAGAACTGGTTTTGCACCATTTTCCACAATTACCAGATGCTAAACTAGTAAAACAAAAGCTACACAAAATGCATCCTCAAATCTCCCTATTATTCAAGGCTGAACTCAAGAAATTACTAGAAGCAAGATTCATATGGTCTATTGACTATGTGACTAGATATCCAATCTTGTGCTAGTAACAAAGCCAAATGGTCAAATTAGCGTTTACATAGAATTTAGAAACTTAAACAAAGCATGTCCAAAAGATGACTCTCCATTTCCAAACATAGATATCATAGTCAACCTCAAGGTAGGATATGAGATGTTGTCCCTCATGGATGGTTTTTCGGGCTATAATTAGTTTCATATTGCCCCCAAAGATCAACATAAAACATCATTCACTTGTCCTTGGGGTACATATTGCTGGAATGTCATGCCTTTTGGTCTTAAAAATGCAGGTGCAACATATCAAAGAGTCATGACAACAATCTTTCACAACATGATGAACACTATGATGGAAGATTATGTAAGTGACCTCTTGGATAAATCCTTGACAAGAAAAGATCATTTTAATGTGTTATAAAAAATCTTCAAGAGATTGGAGGAATACAAGGTCCACTTGAATCCAGAGAAATTTGTCTTTGGCGTAACGTCAAGAAAATTTTTGGGGTACATATTTTCTCGTAGGGGCATTGAGGTCAATCCAACCAAAGTGAAAAAAGTATTAGACATGCCTCCCCAAAAAGGGAGAAGAAAACTCAGGACATTACAAGGTAGGTTACAATCCATCCAGTGCTTCATAGCACAATTGGCTGACAAGTGTCAACCATTTCAATATCTTCTATGCAAGGGTATCCCCTTTGTTTGGACAAATACATGTTAAGAATCCTTTCAACTAATAAAAGATTATCTCTTGTCACCACCTATTTTAATGCCACCTATTGAAGGGAAACCTTTGATCTTATACTTTCTACAACAACTTCAACACTAGGGGAATTACTGGCACATAATGACTACTAAGAAAAGGAATGAGCCATATACTACATTAGTCAGACACTAGTTGGATATGAGTTAAACTATACATCCATTGAACATGCATGTCTAGCAGTTTTCTTTGTAGCTCAAAAGTTGAGACACTATATGTTGAATCATAGGACACAGTTGGTAGCAAAGATTGACCCCCTAAAAATAATTTTGAGTCGCACAACACTGATAGGATGTCTAGCAAAATGGGTCATGATCTTGAGTGAGTATGACATTCAATATGTAGAAAGAAAAGCTACAAAGGGACAAGTGATAGCAGACCAATTAGCAATTGCACCTATTCAAATTGATCACCCATTGGTGGTAGACTTTCTAGATGAGTCCATATTCCATGTAGAGCCTTTATCACCTTGGAAAATTTATTTTGATGGGTCTCATACTAGTCATGGCTCAAGGACAGAGATATTGTTTATCACCCCACATGGAGATTCCATCCCTAAGTCTTTTTGTATTGTCTTTCAATGCAAAAATAATGTGGCCAAATATGAAGCACTTGTCATAGGGCTCTGAATGGCTATCAAGTGGAAAATTTGAGCACTTCATGTTTTTGGAGACTCTCAACTAGTCATCAACCAAGTCAATGATGAATATGAAACCAAGGATGACAAGTTACTACCCTATAAGCACATGGTGGATAGCTTTCAAAGATATTTTTATAGATTATATTTTGAATAGATTCTAAGGGCACAAAACAAGGCAATAGATGTAATGGCTACAATTGGCTCTCTCTTAGACATCCCAAGTAACGTACCATAATTTGAGTTTCTGGTAGAACAACTGTTGGTCCTTGCATATGATATCCCATAATCAAAGATGCTATGTGAGCTTGTTGGTCCCAATTCTCCCTGGTATTAAGAAATTTATGAGTACCTCAAATCCCAAACCCTCCCCCCCAACTTATCCAAAAACCAGTGAAAGTCTTTTATCTAAAAAGTCACCCAATACACCATCATCAGTGACACCCTTTACCGTCGTAGCTTTGACAACGCCCTCCTTCAATGTCTCAACACCAACAAAGGACACATGAGGGTATATGCGAAGTACATGAGGGTATATGCGGGTCTCATTCGAGTGGTCCTACTCTAGCCAAAAAGATAACGAGAATTGGGTATTATTGGCCGACTATTGAAAAATACACACTTGGGTTTGTTAGGACTTGTCGCCAATGTCAAATAAATAGTGATTTAATTCATGCTCCAGCATAGGAACTTTACTTGATCACATCTACATGGCCCTTCACATAGTGGGGACTCGACCTCATGGGAAAAATCCACCCTACCTCCTCCAATGGCCACAAATTCATTATCACTACCATTGAGTACTTTACTAAGTGGATTGAACCCATCCCCCTTACATACATAACTCGAAAACAAATTTTCAAATTTATTCTTAACTACATCATTTGTAGTATGGTATCCTACAGTCCATCATCATAGACAATAGTCATCCATTCAAAAACCAAGACATTCATGAGTTATGTGATTGATTCCATATTCAACATTATTTCTCCACACCATATTACCCATAAGGAAATAGTCAAGCTGAGGCATCCAGTAAAACCATCCTTAAAATCCTCAAAAAGACTGTCAATGACATTGGCTATGACTAGCACATCCAACTTAACCTTGCTTTGTGGGCTTATCACACCACCATTCGTATTCCTATAGGAGCCACTCCATTCACCCTGGTCTTTGGAGCTAAAGCCATATTTCCCATCAAGGTTGAAATTCCATCCTTAAGAGTCTCCATGAAGGGTTTGATAGATGATGAGGAATACAGGTAGTCATGACTGCACGAGTTGGAGATGTTAGCTAAAAGAAGGCATAATTCCCTAAACCATCTACAGGAATATCAAAATCATCTTTTTTGGAGTTACAACAAGAAAGTCATAGTCAGGAAGTTTGACATTGGCAATTTAGTCCTCATGAAAAATCCAAAGAATCAGGTTGATAGAGAAAATCCTAGCAATTTCAAACCAAATTGGCTAGGTCCTTACATCATCATATCCTCCTTTGGTTCTAGAGCATATTAGTTAGCTACTCCAGATGGTGAAAAACTAATAGAGCCTATCAATAGTCTACATCTTCGCAAGTTCTATGCATAACATTAGAAAGTTGGGCTTAATACCTTAAAAATACAAAAAAAATGAAAAACATAAAAAAATCATCACCCTAATGAAAAACTAGAAAATAGGCGCCTTGGTGACACCAAAAAGTAATGAAAAAAGCACAAAAATAGTAAAGAGAAATAATTCATCCAGAAGTGAAAACCTAGTAAATAAGAACTTTGGATAAGTACCATGGTGAAAACCTGGAAAACAGGTGCTATGCATAATTGATCCTTGCTCTGCCATCTACTGTCAATCTATCTACCTTAGTCCCTAATAAAAAATCACCTTTCCAACACCACCTTGACACCCATCACAAAAACCCCACCATTTCCTCCCATGGCTAACAATAATTGGCATCAAGTCCTGCATATCACTCATATGTCACCCCACTCATGTCCTTTCTACATTTTTCTAGTTGCCTAGTCTTGGAATTGACTAGGGGAAAACTTTCATCATGTGATTATAGTGGGTATCGCACATGCTCTCAACAATCAAAAAATTTCTTATTTTTTTTATAAAAATCATAAAAATTCCTGAAAAATATCCTAAAAATCATAAAAAGTATTGAAAAAAATCCTAAAAATAAATAAAAAATGTTGAAAAAAATTCCTAAAAAAAATCATAAAATGTCTTGAAAAAGACCTAAAAATTGAAAAAAGTCCTAAAAAAACCACAAAAAAGTCAAAATATCTTGAAAACACAAAAATAGTCATTTCTTTTTAAGTCTATCAAGTCAATCAGTCTTGGTCATTTGTCTAAACTACATTGTCTTTGCACATTTTCTATGTAGGCAAGGCTCAACCTTGAGCCCTTGAGACATTAGGTCAGTCCTTTTAGGTTGTCAAAATAAAAATCATGGCTCAATCTTTGGTCATCGAGACAAAGTCATTGGTCATGTCAAACTACGAGGTCTCTAAATGTATGACGTAGGAAAGGCCATCAATCAATAAGCCCCTGAGGCTACACTAGGTTAGTTCATTAGGATTCATGACACTGCACTAGCACACACGTTAAGAGTCTTCAAGCCAAACAAGTCATCTCAAAACATGACACTACTACAACTAAAATTTGGCAATTCTTCAATAAACATGTCAAACACATCAGCATGTCAACATTGACATGTAGTCAACAATTGTCAACCTTCTATCAAAACTTCAATCAAATTTCAAACAATATCTATCAAAATGAATCCAACTTAGTCAAAATCAGTTAAATAGTCAACTCTTGGTTATTCTCTAGATGAGTCCTTTTGAAGAACAACCTCTGTCATTTGTACCTTAGGATGTGTCCTTCCTATGTACCATCACTATCATTTGGCATTTTGAGGGATCCTCTTGACTTTTAAGGATTGATCCTCTTGGCATCGACAATATTCATGATGTGTCCTTGAACCTTGACATTCAGACATTGTCAAACATGACACCGTTGGCATTTGACACTTTGACATCGTCAAAAATGACATTCTTGACATTTGACAAATTTGGCACATTTTGGCCTTCGACATCATCAAAATTGACATCTTGACATCAAAACACCTGGCATTCATACACACTTGGCACTTGTCTTTGGCTTTTTAATCGTGTTACTAGTTTCTTAGTGATGTCCTAATGACAAGATCTAGAAAAGCAATGACATCTCAGATGATTGTCTTGTCTTATCCTTTTGGCAGTTATGTTGCTAGTTCCTCGAGGATGTCCTAACAACATCATTTAGAGGAGCAATGAAATTTCATGACTTGTCTTTCTTGCTTTTTTATGCTTATGGTTGGTTATGACGAAAAGACTGGGGCAATTTTTCTCTTAGTATGAGTCATGATCATCCTTGTCTATGAATTCTTGTCTTATGTGATGGTTCAACCTTGCACACCATCGATCTATGTCATGTGATGGTTTTTGTTGGCCATTACAATAATCCACCCAATAATGATTAAGATCAATAATTATTAAAGTCCTATAGTATTATGTTGAAGGATTTGATCTCCGTGCTAACATTCATCTCCTTCTATCTTGTCATCCCATCTCGTCCATCTCACGATGATATCCTATGACATACAAAAACATAAGTGCATACATAATCATATAGGAATTGCATTAGGTCAATACATCATCATCTATATTATCCAAACCATATACATTGCATCACATATGGAATCATACATATATACTTATGCATTAACATAAACATAATCATAAACATGGCATCCATTTAAATAAATACATTATGCATATCATCATCATTAATGGTACAACATCATCATGACATATAAATAAACATCATATCAACTTGACATCACATCATAAATAATCATCATAAATAGACACATGCCATGGCATATAAATAACATCATTATAATAGGAATCATAAATGCATAATCCACATAGGCATCACATGATAATCATAATTGCATCATCGTAATAGTCATCAAATAAACATACATCATAATGCATAAATCATATCACATCACATAACATGTTTAAGCCGCATCAAAACTACATCATATATATCACCTCAAAAATAATGTCACAAGATAGAGTCACAAGATATCCCAAAAATAAGAGCTCGCAGGCTTGGTGGTCAAATATAAATATCATCACATAAGTGTATGAAATGTCCTAATGCAAGATAATAATAAACATGGCTATGTCAAGCTCTCCTCATCCCCTCAATGAGAAGATTTGGGTGACTGATGCTCTATCAATGGAATGGATGTCATCATGGTCACTATAACCTAAGCCTAGGATGCTAAGGGATCTATCACTATAACCTATGCCTAGGAAGCCAAAGGATCTGTCGCTATGACCTATACTGACTACATCATCTTTGTGGTAACATGAGGCTATGAAGACACTGCAACTAATGGATCTATCGATGGAGGCTGGTTGTGCTCTGACCTAGATGATCTATGCCTATGACATGATCTATGACTTGAGGCATGTCTGTGGGAATGGTTGGACTTGTGCCCTAATGAATTCTTTGAGGAAGTAGATCCCCCTGAGCTACTTTGGCTCCTGCTACCACTACCTATCCTCATCTATGATCATGTTAAAGTAGGGTCTCACCTCTCAGGTGGCACTTCCTACTCATATCTCAACCTGTATCATCCCAGATGAGTGCTAACCCTAGAAAAATCTTATGTCATGTTTGTTGATTGTCCTATGCACAACCGTACAAACTTTGTGCACCACTAAGTTGAATCCTCCTAACAGATCACTACCTGATCTCGATACACCTTAACTACCTCCAACTCTGCCTGTAGGGCCCTAACCTACATTGTGCTCTCATCTAACCTCCACTACAAATCTACCACCCGCTAATCCATAGTCATGTTAGGTGGCAGTGGTGATCTTGAAGGTATCTCCTCCTCCCCCTCTACCATCCTCCACCTCCGTAACTACTCCACCTCATCTATGGCATCGTCATCATCTCCATCATCCACCTCCCCTATGTCCTCCTCTCCTCTGACTCCCTCATCTCTCAACATCTCAACCTCCATCTCTATCTCTTGTCTGACCTCCTCATGTCTCTCTCCTTCTACCACATGCTCCTCCTACCTCATCTCCTCCTCTCTCTCCTCCTCCTTGGCTACCTTAGGGATATCATCTAGTGCTACTCTAGCCACATGTCTCACCCTCCCCTACCTCCCACTGTCTCTTCCTCTCCTCCTCCTCCTCCTTCCATATCCCCCATATCTTCCTCATCACCATCTTTCTCTTTACCCTTGTCTCCATCTCTCCCTCCACCCCTACCTCCATCTCTCCCTTGGCCTCTACCTCTCCCATTGTCTTTGGCTCTACCTCCCTAAACACCTCACAACACACGTGGTATGACTAATCTCCTGTCAATAGGTGCTAATCCATCAAGATCTATCAAAGGCACTGGACAATGAGTCTACTTGCATAAATCATAATCTCCTATGGTCCTTGGATCCGCAACCCCTACACTCCAGCCCCACTATTTCCCTACCAACCCATCAATCTGTTGCTCATCAAATAGCATAGATATCAGTGGTCCCCATACTAACTCTCTAGAAGACTTGGCATACTCGTTCATACTAATTAGAACACCCTATTGCTCACCAAATTTCCATAACACCCTTTAAGGAAAGTACATCTCAATAATCAAATGGCTCTGTATAGTCTAGCCAATAAAATATTTTAACTACCCAATAAAACTAAGATGATCGAGCTCATCCTCCCATTGCTCATAGTCCTTGTATGGCCTCCAAATGAAAGAAATCATGTTGTCAGTCTGGTGTCTCCATTAGCCTGTCTCACCAACTCGGGTTTGTTGAAAAGCTTCTGCATAATAGTAGATGTATGGCATGCCATCCACCATCTATGGTCTCTAGATGTGGGGGTGGAAAATAGTGACATGCTCCCATGCCCAGATCATCAGGAGTGTCGTCCCATAGCCAATGCTTTGTGCTTTCCCATAGGCCACCTCATGGAGCTAATGATATAGCATCCCCAATAAGTAAGGACCCCAGGCATATAGTATCCTATCCCATCTCATCCCAAAGAGTACATCACCCCAGGCAATGGGAAATCCATGTCCTCAATAGTCTGGAATCAATACACCTCCAATCAATGTAGCCAATAGGCATCGAATTTCCCATAATGCTCTCGCATGAACTCCCAACAAATCTCATAGCCCTCAATCCCTAACCCTGCACCCTAATCATGATAATAGGCTATGAAGGTTGGATAACCATGTTGTGGGTCATATACTATCTGCTCTCCTTAGATTGATAGGCTAAGGATTTGATAAATGTCCTCAAGAGTCATGGTAGCCTCCCCCGTTGGCAAGTGGAAGGAGCAAGTCTTTGAATTGCATTCTCTCACAAAGTGTAGTCAAAAGACCCCTTTTTTCCTAGATAATGGGCATATAGGTGACATAGTAAAGTCCAAGTTGCATTAGTCATCGAAGCTCTTAGTCTGTCAGCTAATCCCAAAATGTGTATGTTGATGGCCTCCTCTCTTGAGTATAAATCAACACTAATTATCTCTGCACATGTCAAAAACACACATCAACACCTTATTGAAAAACATAATTAATCATTTATCTAATGCAAAAGTATTTAAAACTTTAGATTAAACAAAGTCAACCTTGGTCAAATTCAAAGTCAAATGAATCACATTAATTTCATTTGTGTCACAATAAGGCGTTTACATCACTCCGTACAATGATTGCGTCTCAATACAATGATTGCATCACTACAACTTGCGTTTGTGTCACAATAGAGAAATTGCATCACAATTTTTGTCACATGCATCGCTTGAATCTGCGAATGTGTTGCAATATTTTGAATGCAGCAATATATCCTTCGATTGCGACGCAACTTGGAAAATGCATTAGTTTTTCACAAATGTTTCATAGTTCATTGTCCTAACCTAATTTCCTTTTGTTTTTGCATCACAACACATCAAATTCATCAAATGCACATGTGAATGTGACTTACATGCATGCACATGCATCACAGTGCATTCGTTACTTGACCTAAAACCCTAAATTAGCACATAAAATGATGAAATGACAAGGTAAGATAGGGTTACGTACTGTGGGCTTTGAGCCCTCTAGTCACCTGTAGGTCTGCACGATCTCCTCACAATGCTCAGTCACTCTAATCACTATCTTTGCCAAAGTCCTCCTAGCTCTGAGATCTCAATTTTACTAAGGTGAAAAGTGAAACTAAATTGACTTTTACCCCATTGTCAACTTATTTATAGGGTCAAAATGGCATTTTTCAAACCTTCTTTTACTGGAGGCTCTTTTGACCAACTTTGACTACCCTTTCTGGCTATTTTAAACTCCTCAAAATCTAAAACCATCTACGCCATTGTCTTTTTGGTCACTAAATGGACTTGTTGGGACACTTTCCAATTTTTTTTTGTCGTTGGGCCAAAATTTGAAAAGTTTCTCAAAGGGGCATAGATACTTCATACCTTCACTGGGGCATGACTGTGATTAATTTTCTTTGTCACAATGCGACATGCTACACTGTGACAAAAAGGGGCAAAAATGTAGACACTTAAAAATGACCTAGGCCTGCAAGCTCTATTTTTCACCTTTTTTTGTAGCATAATTAAGACATTTTAATTATGTCCTCAGTCCACTTTCGACTATTAATTAAATAATTCATAACTATTTAATTAGTTCATGCTTTTTTATTATTCATGATTATTAAATAAATAAATTTTATTTATTTATTCAATACGTCACTAATTGTCTTCAAGTCTTCCCATAATTAAATAAATATCTTAATTTATTTAATTATCTTTATTCATTATGTCTTCCTAATTATTAAATAAATAAATTTGTTTATTTTTTTAATGTCACTAATTCTTAAGTCTTCTTATAATTAAATAAATTCTTAAATTTATTTAATTATTGGTCACCTTCTCTAATTAAATAATAATCTTTAATTATTTAATTTGACATTTCCCTCTTTTTAGTGAATAATTTAAATTAATTATTTATGGTCATGTGGTCCCACCTTTTGAATTAAATCAATTTTTAATTCAAAATAGTCTTGTTCCTCAAAAATCAAATAATCTCCATTTATTATTTGATTTTCTAGCCACTTCTTTTTTTGTGCCAATCCCATCTCTTGTCACATGCATTGTGAACCCTTGATTTGATTTTCTAAAAATTAATCCTATCCATTCATTTTGAATTTTACCTAATGTTTCCCTAACCCTAATTGTGGGTTGTCAAATTGAATCTTTTCCATTGATTCTAGGGAATTTTTCAACTTTTGATCTTGGCCATTCACTCAAAAATGCATTTTCTATAAAATGACAATTTTGGTCTCATTTTGTCATCTCATGCAATCTTGTTTTGTCACCTCATGCTATCTAGATTTCATATCATCTAGCAATCCAATGCTATCTAGATCTCTTGTAGTCTTGTCATCTTGCATTATTGCCATTTGTTCATAGGAATATTTACATCTCATTTGGCATAATTAGACATAGTTTAGATGTTTACTAGTTGCATTGTAGCTTAGTATTGCATGTAATCACTCAAATCCTTCAACATTTGCTTAGGGCTTGTCATTGTCATTAGATTGCTCATCATAAATCTGAGGGCAATCTCATATTTGCAGCAAGTTAAGAAGGTATAATGAAGGTCAGTCATGGAGAATGAAGACATTTTGGTGAGATATTTTTATTTGTTTTCATATTTTTCCCTTGCACTTCATTATCACTTTGGATTTTTACATTGATGCTTTAATCTTCTAACCCTAGGAAAATTTCCCTTAGTTACAATTACAATTCCAGTTAAGCACCTAAAACCTTCTTCACACTTTGTTGAAACTTCTTCACACTTTGCTCTGCAATCGAATGATTTGATCACTATTTGTACACTTGCTCTTTTGAGCTAGCTTTTCTTCACTTCATACACAAACTAACTTGGCTAAAAAAACATTCTTATATGTCTACAACATGAAATACATCAACTTAGTCAGCCAAAAATATAAAACATATTTACAATTTCAGCCCAAATTTACATAAATTTTAATCTAAATCAAACACCATCGTCTAATTTCATTATTGGTCACCTTATAATCTTCAAGCATCTGCAACATGTTACAACCATCATCTTGGCCAAGAACATGGAAACCCAATCATACAGAGAAAAATCTTCGACCATGAGCATACCGATTAACACAAACATACAAGGATACAAAATGATCTAGAAGTATCCAAAAATAGAAAGAAATAATGGTGAATCATCTACAACAACATAAATTACCAAAATCACATAAACTTCAATCAGGAACACTAACATAACCCACAAAAATACTATGAGAACACAACTATTCATGGGACAATCAAATCTTCATGTGGACCTCTGAAACTTCTGGTAGATGATCTAGATACTCTAGGTAATAAACCCTCTAGTCCAAAACAACTAATCTTCAACATACAAAACAAAACACCTTCATGACCTTCGTTGTTCCATTGGCAACTTGCAACTCTTCCTTTAAAAATTTTCTCAATATCGTCGACATATAAAACCTTCAATACAATAATGCTAATAGTGGTGACATGAATGACAACCACATATTAGCAAGACAATGACAACATCCAACAATCTCCCCCTTTGGAATTGATGGCAACACATGATGTGAAAAATACTATCAACATAGTTACACTTACTCCCCCTTTGGTTCTTACTCTTCTCCTCAATTGCTCTTCTCCCCCTAAAAGGATTTTTCACATTGCTCTTCTCCCTCTAAAGGATTTTTCACATTGCTCTTCTCCCTCTTTGATATCAATGGTAAAGATAAGCATTAACTTCCCACATACAAGCTCTGAACAACATATTTGCACATCTTACTACTCCCCCTAAGTAGTAGCCACAAGAAAATCAATCTAGATCAGGAAATATCTATGAAGCACATGGATTGATACAAATAAATGCATCTCTAGTTCAGATCAAGAGGGGTAATCACCCCTATCATCCCTCTAAGATACTCAAAAGTATCCTTTGGCAATGGCTTAGTGAAATTGTATGCAAACTATTCTTTGGTGGGAACATACTCCAGTATGACTTCTTTCTCATTCACTTATTTCCTCAAGAAGTGAAACTTGATTGATATATGTTTGATCTTAGAGTGTATCATCAGATTCTTTGATATGTTAATTACACTTGAGTTGTGATAGTATATGGCAATAGGTTCATCATATACTACTCTGATATCTTTTAGCATATGCTTCATCCACATCACTTGAGAAAAGTTATTTGTAGCAGCAATATGCTCTGCCTTAGCAGTAGATAGAGAAATGGAATTATGTGTTTTGCTCAGCCAAGACACTAGCTTCTTCCCTAGGAAGAAGGTACCACCACTAGTACTCTTCTTTTCATCAACATATCCTTCCCAGTCCACATTAGTATATTTACTCAAAGTAATATCATCATCCTTAGGATACTAAAGTCCAAAATCAACTGTTCCTTTTAGATATATGAAGATTCTCTTTACAACAGTCACATGAGATTCTTTTGGATTAGCATAAAATCTAGCAACTATGCATACAACATTCATAATGTCTAGTTTGGTTTTTGTTAAATAGAGAAAAGCACCAATCATTGACCTATATCTTGTTTGAATTTCCTTAGGAGAATCATCATTCTGAGTTAACTTGCATCTAGTCAACATGGTTGTACCAACAGGCTTTGAGTCTTCCATGCCAAACTTCTTTAGCAACTCTTTCACATATTTGGACTGAGATATGAAAATTCTCTTGTCTAACTGAGTAACTTGTAATCCCAAAAATAACTTCATCTCTCCAATCATGCTCATTTCAAATTCACTCTTCATTTCATCAACAAACTTCATACATATATTTTCATCTCCTCCAAAAATAATGTCATCAACAAAGACCTCAATAATTAACTCTTTGTCATGATCCAATTTGAAATACAAGTTGTTGTCAACAATACCTTTATTGAATCCAATCTTTAATAAGCATTTTTCTAGTCTATAATACCAAGCTCTAGGGGCTTGCTTGAGGGTATGGGCAGGATCATTATAGAAAAAATAGGCCTAGTGGCAAAAAAATAAAAAAAATCAGAGTTAGGAAACTTGATGTAAAAATTTGAATAAGTTATCTACATTATTTCAAAAATATGTAAGAATAAAATCTGTAGAAAATTGAATGTAGTTTCTAAACTACTAGGGTTTTTTAAGTTCTATTTGGTGAAAATTTGAAATTTCAATGCAGTAGTACTTAAATTTGGAAAAATAAGAAGGTGTCTATCTAACCACCCTAACCACAATAAAATGATAATATTTTTTATAATATTTTAGATATAAGTAGAGGACTCATGTCCCGATGTGATGCATATATTTTTGCAATTTTTTCCAAGTAAATAATTAATTATGAATTTTTATTACAACTTTTAAAAATATTAAAACTCATGTCCTATTCACCACCTTAACTTGGTCAAAACTTCATGAAATTCAATTTTTATTTTTGAAATTCTATAGTATGTGAAGCATAGAATGTGACACATGTTTTGATTCAAAAAATATGATACTGCTTGAAAGCTATAGATGTTTTCAATCAGTCTATCAATCAGGACTTTAGTCATAATTTGAATAGAAAATGAATAATAATTACTTATTAAATTCAAAGTAAAGCATAATTCATATTGGTGGAAATCTAAGAATCTCCTTTAAAAACTCTTTTCATTTCATCAATTTTGGGTAAAAAAAATTCATCAGCTACATACTCATCATATTGCCACTTTTTGGCCAATCATGATCCTGCACATACCCTTGAGTCCATATAGAGCTTTCTTCAATTGGAAAACCATTTTTTCCTTATCAATCAGTTGAAATCCATCCAGTTGTTCAATATATACTTCTTCTAGCTCACCATTTAGAAAAGTCTACTTCACATCCATTTGATAGAATTTATAGTTCTTATTGTAGCATAAGCAAGAAATAATCTGACAACTTCAATTCTAGCAACAGGGGCAATGGTTTCTTCAAAATCAATACCTTCCATTTGTGAATACCCTTTACATACCAATCTTGCTTTATTCCAGACCACTTCACCTTGTTCATCCAGCTTATTCTGAAATACCCATTTAGTACCAGTCACATTTTTTTCTTTAGGTCTAGGAACAAGTATCGATGTATCATTCTATTCAATATGCATCAGTGCTTCTTTAATAGCTTCCATCCAGTGTTCATCATTGTAAGCTTCATTGACATCTTTAGGCTCAATCTTGAATATTAGGCAATATTCTTCTGTGATTTTTCTCCTAGTTTGCACACCTTTATTCTTATCTCCTATAATTTGATATTCAGAATGATTTAGCTTCACATACCTTGGAACTTTGGGACTCTCTTGAGCTTCTGGGTCTTTTGTTCTTTCTTTTGTACTTGCACTTGTCTCTCCTTCCTTACCTGATTTACTGGAACAAATTAAAGTTGTTTTACCAGAACATATGGCACAATTTGAAGTTGATTATGTCTCTAACCATTCTTCCCTTTGTTTGTGATGTCTTCCTAGTCATCTGAATCATATCTACAATATCTAAATGGTCTAGCAGAGTTCTCATCAACTGTGACATTTTCACTCTCAACCATTTTTCTCAGTCTTCTGTTATAATACCTATAGGCCTTGCTTTTAATGGAGTAACCTAGAAATATTCCTTCATCGCTTCTTGCATCAAACTTTCCTATATCCTCATATCTCTTGATATAACACTTTCTTCCAAGGATCTTGAAATATCGAATAGTAAGCTTATAACCAAACCATAGTTCAAAAGGAGTCTTACTAGAATTACCATTGACATTTACCTGGTTCAAAGTGTACACAACAGTACTTATTGCTTCACTCCAAAAGATGTGAGGCACATTTACTTCTATCATCATTATTCTAGTAGCATCCATAATTGTTTTGTTCTTCCTCTCTATCACTTCATTCTGTTGAGGGGTTCGAGGAGCAAATAATTGTCTTCTAATTCCATGCTCTTCACAAAAAGAATTGAACTCCTTGGAGATGAACTCACAACCTTTGTCTAACCTTAAGCATTTGATTTTTAGGTCTTTCACATTCTCTTCCATAGCTTTGAAACTTTTGAACTTCTCTAATGCTTCACATTTTTCGCTTAGGAAAGTAACCCATATCATCCTAGAATAATCATCAATAAGCAGTATAAAGTACCTTTGTCCATGAAGACTTATGACTCTGGAGGGACCACATAGATTAGTATCTACCAGCTCTAGTAATCCATTTGAATGATGTTTGCTTTGAAAAGAAACTATAGTCTATTTTCCCATCTAACATTCCTTGCAAATTGTGTTAACAGGCTTTACTAGCTTAGGTAGATCTCTTACTGCTTGATTGGAACTTAGTTTGACAATGTTATCAAAATTCACATGACACATCCTTCTATGCCATAACCAACTTTCATCTACTTGAGCAATTAAACAAATTTCACTAGTAGCATTCAAGTGAAAAATATTACCTTCTGTCTTTTTACCTGAAGCAATTACTTTTCCAAATCTTCCAGGTAACCTACATCTTCCATCTTTGAATTAAAGATCATAACCCTTATCCACCATATGTCCAACACTCATCAAGTTGTGTTTCAATCCTTCAACATAAAGAAAATAATCAATGTTATTCTTACCACCAAGACAAATAGCTCCTCTGCCACAAATCACACCAACATTGTTATCTCCAAATCTTACAACCTCACTTTCATACTTCTTAGGACTTACAAATTTTCTTTTGTCACTAGTCATATGATGTGAACATCCGTTGTCAATAACCCACTCATATTTTTCTTCAATTCAAGTTGCAAGAGCTTTCTCAACTTTAGCAGATTCAGTAGCCACCATACCATATTCCTTGATAGCAAGGAACACCAATTCATCTTCATTTCCATTATCTTTATCAAACTCATCATCAATCACACTCCTTCAGCATAGTAACATTTCTATTGGAATCTAGATTTGTTAGGCTTGGATATAGGAACTATTTTAGGACACCTTGATACAAAATGACCTATTTTACTACAAGAAAAACATTTAATAGGAAACACTCCTTTATACTTCCCTTGTCCTCTTCCTTCTTTCTTCACAATCAGTGCTTCCAACTCTTCTACCTCTCTTTCTTCATCTTCAAGCTATTTCATTTCTTCCTCATACTTGAATGACTTTCTACAACACTCTCTTGGATCATATCTTTTATTTTTTCTTTCGGATAAAGTAGCCTTGAATGTAGATTCAATCTTGGGAACATATTCACAAAATTCACTCAACTCAAAGGAAACAAGTTTACCACTCAATGTATCCCTTGTCATATTCATCAATGATATCGTTTCTTCAATAGCATGATCCTTTGATTTGTAAGAGGGAGGCAATGATTTGAGCAGTTTAGCTACAATTTCTTCCTCTTCCAGGGTACTGTCGACCTCCTATAATGATCTCACAACTAAGCCTTTACAACCATGATTTAGAGACTGGACATGTAACCTGAATAGCCATTCAATCATCATGAAGGTGCATTTAACTTGTCAACCCAAGGACGTGAACTTGAAATGGGTCAGTACTGTATGTGCACTAGGGGCTCAAGTAGTCATTGCAATCTACAACTAAGAAACACAACGCTAAAAGTAACTAGCTGAAATGAAATAAAGAAAATGCTAAACATCAACCAACAACAATGTTGAACTAAAATGCATGATTGGAATAAAAGATCTGAGCAAAAAACATGAACTACTCTATCTGCTTTAGCTGCAGGAACAGACACAGAATGGACTTCTAGTGGCTACAGGAATAGTTGACCTGCCAAATTTTGAACTAAGTACAAAACAAGAAATACTAACTAAGCTAATTACTCTAAAGAAAGGATTACTCACCAAGTAGGCCCCCTTGGATGAGTATCCACTAAAACTAATATAAACTCAAATGCTCAAATTTAGACTATCATCTCATTCATTGAAAAACATGTAAAACAAAGTAACAACATGGCTATATTGAAAAGTAGAGAATGCTCAATACATCATCAATGCCATTTTACAAAAATGATCAAGAGATAAGAACCACCAAGAAGAAGATTCAAATCCTATTTATACTACCAGCTAAACAAGGTAGTTAACTCCCACTAACTGAGAGGACACCATTTAGGGAAAGCTAGGAAAAGAGCAGCAGAGCGGTTATGTCTGTAGGGAATCTAGTCAGACATGCATGCCTAAACATGAACTCAACATTGCAGTAACACCTATGATTGCTCAATGACATAAATACAAGATGGTTACAATTGAATTCCATAGTGAATCCACTACCATCATCATCTAGTTGACTCCTTTGAACGATTCCCCTGCATGACAATCTGACAGTTTTCTTCCTTAACTCAGCATCCATAAATCATGTCCTGCATAGCAATGTCAGTACACATAATAATTACACATCTATAGTCACCTTAAAAAACATTCATCAACCATGCACAAAACTAATATAGATAATCCACATAATATGCCAATATCATTAAAACTTCGTAGAGATAAGGTTAAACCCAAGGTCAGTGGTTTGAGAGAGAAAATATGCAAATATTAACACTTAAATATTAAAGTTCATGATACTGCAAGCAAATGGACTATAAATTCTACCCAAAATTTTGACCAAAAACTAGGCTCATCATTCCCCCCCAACCTAACATCTTGCTAGTCCTCCAGCAGAGGAAGGGTTGTTCTTTTGTTTGGTCAAGGATCTAAAGTTTGCAACTGCAAGTTGTCCAACATCATTGGTTGTAGTACGTGAGTCTGGATCCCAATAGAAACCTCATGATCTATCAAATCAATTCCATATTTTCCTTTCCCCAACAATATTATATTGGTAGAATATATAATTTGGTATTGGCCACATGAGCATGGGTGGCTAGAAAGTTAGGGGAAGCCAAAATCTTCCCTCTATTCTACCAATCTAGATGTACTTGTCAATTCGCTTCAATGTTGCAGCATAATTGTGAATAGAATGGGGCTTGGCTTGCTTAAGCTCATCTATTAAACTATTCCATCATTGGGATAGGTATCCTCTTAAAAGCTCCTCTTTTGTTGTTTCCTTGACCTCATACTCAGTGTAGAAAAATTCAATCTAGGGCATAATTTTCATAGCATAGCTTGGTCTGAGAAGCATCATGAGCCATTCTTTGTGAATATCCCTTGGGTGGCTTGACTCATCCTTGATGGCTAAGGGAATGTTAGATTCCATTTTCTTATAAGCATTGTTTTGCTTACTCCAACTAATCTCATTTTGTACCCAAGAAATAAATGCTCTCAGCTGAATATCCCCAACATCTAGAAATGGGTTCCAATCATGATCCTACATGACAAAATAATTGTGCAAATAGAATTCACATGGAAATTTTTTCATCTCAAGGGAAGCAATCCTATAGGAATTGAAGAATTCAGTATGATTTTCAATGGAGGGGTTTAAGTCTGAAACAATTTTTGACAACTTGAAAGAGAGATATTTCTCTTTCAAGTGCAAGGCATAAACCCTTGGAGGAGCTCTACATTCTAGAATTTTTGGGACTAGGGTCACAATGTCATCTACTTTATTCTTCAAAGTAACAACCTCCTCATTTTTCTTCTCAATAACCCCATCCCTCTCTTGGATTTCCTTTTCTAGTTTCTTCTTTTCCTATTTCCATTCTTTCTCCCTCCTTTCTATTTATTTCCATAAATTTAAAACTGTTGCATGAATCATAAAATAAGGAGGGTTATGAATCCTTGCCAATTTTTTTGTTGATGGTTGCTCCCCATATGGTACTATCTACATGAACTCGGGTTTTCCAATTGTCTGTGGCTATGGGGGTACTATTTCTTCACCCCCTATTTGCTATAGGACCTCCTATTTTTGTTCTTGGCTTTGCTTTGGATCTTGTTGTGCTTCTTGCTATGGCTGCAAGAACTACTACTCCTATTCTTAGTTTTGTTGTAGGAACCCCTGCTCATCCTCAAATTCCTCTGCGATATTAGCAAGGTCTTCCAGTGTTTCTTTTTTTGCTTTCTCAAATATATCCTCTTCTTTTTTCTTTAACATACTCTTGTTACATAGGGACTTCAATGTCCCCATGTGATTGTGATGTTTCATCATGCCAAAGGCTTTCCTACAAAGGCATGCAAAATGTTGGCCCAGCTGGTTTTGACTTCCTAGAGGTGATTTTACATTTTCCCTTAGTTGTAGGATGAATAGGGTCAGCCTTTCTCTTCCTAGCACTCAAAAACTCTTTCTCTACAAGCTGTGTTTGGGATTTTTGTTTTTTCTTTTCTTATTTTGACCTCTTTCTTCCATGCCCTAGTTCTTATTAGGGTTTGTAGGGGGACATCATCATCATAATTAGATGAGGAGATTTATTTTTCTGGATGCTCTATTTCAGAGGAACTAATGTTTATGGATTCTTTTCTTGTTGCAAGAGGATTCATACTTAGAGAACTAGTACCAGAAGTTGAAGCACTAGGGGTGGATTTGTCTATGCTAATCTTCTGCTAGACCTACAAGATTGAGGTATAGCCCTAGGTGGAAAATGGTCAACGTTGACAAACTCTTCCTTATGGTAATTTTAATTAACTTGAATAAATTCTTCCCAAGTCATTCCAAAAGCATCATGCAAAAATTTTTTAACTAGAAATTTAATCAAGCAATGGTGGGAGACAGAGTTATCCCTACCTTTCTACATTTCAACTACCATGATGGAGAGAAGATTGTATACAACATTGGCACATTCATCCTCCTCTTGTGCCTCATGTGGCTCAGAGCTTGAAATGTACTGAATGTGTGTTTGATAAATGTCCCTCACAAGTGATATACATTATAATGTGGACAATTTCCTGCTTCCATGGTTCAGGTAGAGACATTCGTTTTGTGCCCTGCTTGTCGATGCTAATTCACGGGTTGCCATGTAATGTAAATTATGCTCTGGCCAACCTGGCATCCCTAGAGGCAGGGTAATTCTCTCCATCAGTAGGTAACCTTGAAATTTTCACAATTCTCTCCTCGGTCACCACCATTTCTAATCCTCTTATTGTGGCCTTTCCTTCAGAGAATGTTTTAGCGAATTCGAGTGCAATGCCTTCATCAAAGCCATCTAGCTTCATGAAATAGTCAAACTACCCACAACATTGAAATTCTATCAAGCATTGTGCATCTTGCAACAAAGCATCATGAACTGAGGGATTATTCCAAATTAGACCACCTCCCATTGTCCAAAATCACTGTCGCTCTTCAAAATTCCTTTCCTCCTGCAATTCCTCTCTAAAAGCCAACACCATTCTGCTAAATTTTTACTGCCAATGTCAACTAAATTTCCTTCTTTGTCTCTACTTTTTACCTTGTACTGCTTATAACTCAAGACTACAATAGGGAAATTAGGGAATTAAGGTGAAAAAAAAGGTGATAAATGAGATCAAGATTGGCAGCTCAGCTAACATCACTTCACACATGTGAGCCAAATTTTCAAATCATGTTATTTAAATTTTCTAATGTATCCAACTTGTGATTTGATACATGGGTAGTATATTTGCATTTTTAATTCCCCCCAACCTAAATCTGGCCATGTGTCCACACATGTGAGGAGTGTTGAAATGATAGGAAGTACTGGCATATTATGTAATCACCTATAGTAATGTGCCATGATTAAATAAATGCACTTAAAAGGTAATTAAGAGATGAGAATTACCTTGTACATACTTGAGCGTGAGAAGAATGCGGTACAAAGATCATGGGGAGAAAGTACCATTTCACCTTTTTTAGAAATAATTGAGCAATTAATGAAAGTGACATGAAGTGAAGTCAGGAAAAATGGAATGATGGAAGAGAAAGAAAAGGTGATATGGATGGACAGATGGGTGGATGAGTGAAGAAATGGATTTCCACCCAAGTGGAAATATTTATGATGAAAGTATGTACCTTAATTTAACCAAAAGGTGGGATGCAGTGTCACCACTTTTCGCTACATGGAACTCATGTGCTAAACACTAGATGATTTGCTATAGGAACTTTTCCTTGAAGGCTGGTGTATGATATAATTTGAGATGATGACCACTGACAAGTGGCTTGAATTGAACAGATTTAGTGGTGATGAGTTGAATAGCTCCATTAGAAAAGACCTCAGAAATGTCGTACGACCCTAGCCACCTAGTCCACAATTCTCCTGCACCATCCTGCTCCTGCACCATCCTACTGCTTCAAGTCATATAACAATTCCTAGTCACCTAGTTGAAAATTTGCTCCTTATCATGCCATCTCATCCTCTGATTTTGCACTACTTTAGTGTGGTGCAAGGCTACTCTTCTTATTTCATCCAAGACTTTTAGCTGCATGACTCTAATTTTTTTCCTAAGACTATTCCTATGGCATAATCTAAGGCATCTACATGAATGTGACTAGGTCCCTTTAAAATAGGAACATGGGTCAAGGCTTCCTTTAAATAAGGAAACGCTCTATCACAACCTTTTGTGGATTGGAATTTAACATATTTTGTTAGGAGAGTGTACAATGGCAAGGGGAGATGGTCTTTCTTAGTGGCAATGTTAAGTTCTTTGTAATCAACAAAAACTCAACACTTCCCTCCCTTCTTTGGCATGATCACAAATAAAGACATCCACTAGTTGTCTGAGATAGTATAGATAAATCTAGCAGCTAACAAATTCTGCAATGTTGTTTTAAAAGTATTTCTCAATGTAGGGTTGATTCTTTGTTGAGGTTTCCCTACTGGTTGATGATCATCCCTGATGTATACCCTATAAGTGCAGAGCTTAGGATCTAGTCTCTTCATATCATGATAGTCCCATGCAAGTGCATGTTGATGAGACCTCATTAAATATGCCAATTGCAATTGTTGTTCCTCACTTAACATGTTATAAATATTCAAATATCTTCCTTTAGAAACTTGTATTTGAATAATCAATTCTATAATAGTTGTTTCACTAGCACATGGTACCTTGAGTTCATATGGCAGCATGGTACAAAATATGCCTCTTACTATAGGAAGTTTATCTCTAGATAGATTGGTTGTAGGAAGAGTGGTTGTAGGAAGTTCATTCATAGGTGGAGTGGCTACAAGAAGAAATAGAAAAATAGGTAGAAGTTTTTTCATGGGATTAGGAGAACTAGATGATGCTTTCCCAAATTTACAATAGTTTTGGACTATACTGGGTAATACTTCATTTCCACACTAATACATTTTGATCAATTTTTCGATGATAGCCCATCGGAATTTCGACGGTTCGTCGTCAAAAAATTGATCAAAATGTATCAGTGCCATCTTGAAGCTATAAGAAAGGACTTCTACCTAGCATCATGAGTTGTGCCACTGAGTTAACTTCCTTGACTTCCTCACCAACACTAATGATGCTTTCCCAAATTTACAATAGTTTTGGACTATACTGGGTAATACTTCATTTCCACATTGATACATTTTGATCAATTTTTCGATGATAGCCCATCGGAATTTTGACGGTCCGTCATCAAAAAATTGATCAAAATGTATCAGTGCCATCTTGAAGCTATAAGAAAGGACTTCTACCTAGCATCATGAGTTGTGCCACTGAGTTAACTTCCTTGACTTCCTCACCAACATGTGCCCATAGAGAGAAAATCATGAAGTTTGCTAGATGCTCCCAAGAGTCTAGAATTACCACAAGGTCTTCTACTATATCATCAAGCTCCATAGTAGAACTATCATCAAGCTACATGATAGTAGGAGTTGGTCTTATGCTTGCAACATTTGGTTGTTGTAGGATTTCCTTAGCCATCACATTGATTGTCGCCCCTAAATCACTCATGGAACTCTTTACTTGAATTCTATGGATAAAAACTGCTACTATAGGATTATCTAGATCATTGTACTTGGAAATGGTCACTTTTCCAAGCATGATGTCAGCAAGCTATCTCATCACATGGACTGTAGTCAAGTCCTTCTTCCTTCCTAGCTTCTTGAGGCATGCTCTGTTGACCACCTTTCCATATATATAGGAACATTTTTCATGGCCTGAAATAGGGGTATCTAGACACATATGTGATTCAACTGCTCCAAGATGTCAAAAGTTGTATCTTCCTTTTCTTCCTTATGCTTGGAAACTTCCAATTTCTAAGGAAATGGTGGCTCTTATGCAACCTTCATAGTTGGAACTGGTTCAGGATTTTTAGGTATGACTGGCTGAATGAGATCATTCAAAGGTTCCTCTTCCTTTTCCACAGGTAGCTCAATGATGATGGATGTGGAAGGAGTTGGTATAGTAGTTCCTAAATGTAGATGAATGTTACTCATACTCACAACACATACAAAAAAATTATTTGGATGAATAGAATATACTGTTTGTTATTGTGGTTTGTTATTTTGGTTTGGTGTGGGATGAGCTAGTAGCTAAGCAGGTTTGGGTGCATGGGTGCTACCACGATAGTGATTTACACTTTCTGGAAGATCCTGATTTTTGCTGAAATCACATATTTTTAGAAAATATAATTATTTAAGCCTTGAAAAGTTCCATTTAAAGGATTCCAATTGAAGAGTTTTTTATCAAACCACCTTAGACCAATCCCCCTTGGATAGAACCCTACTAGTTTTAAACCATACCTATAATGAGGCCTTCTTTACACCTATCAAAATGTTGATAAAAAATAACTTTTGATTTACCTTTAGGGGGATCAAATTAATTCATTTAATTTTTTTTTTGTATGTAGTCCTTATTATAAGCTTCTGAAATAGTATAATTTTAATTAAATTAAATTTTATTATTATATTTATTTTTTATTTCTTGTGAATGTAGGTTTTTCACCAAAAATCAAGCTCTATGTTCTGCACATGTGGAAAAATAGAAAATTATCAAAAATTTTTTTTAAAATGTGAGTGCACCAAATATTGAATTCCTTGATCCAAAAAAAATAATAAATTGAATTTCAATACATACAAAAAAATTTATGTGTGATATAGTTTGCCTATGTATGAATTGTAATTGGTTTGACTTTGAAATTTGATTAAGGAAACAATATTCAATAAAAAACTATGGAACCAATTGGAAGCACTAGATATCATAGTTACAAATGTGAAATAAAAGAAATTAGAATTTTATCCTTCATGGAAAAAATGTTATGTGTTATACGGTGAGCATCACTCCTTAAAAATGGTGTTTACTGAAAAAAACTAGTTTTTGAAGGAGATGGAAAAATATGTGCAATCTGATTCTAAATTTTTTGAAAAAAATTATATATTTAGACTCTATAGACAAAATTTCAAAAATCACTAGTTTTCATTATCTTCAAATTCCTCATGGTTTAGCCGCTATAGGTGTCAGCAAGTGAAGATTTAGTTAAAAAAATAGTTTAGTGTCTAGTTTGGCCAAACATTGTAAACTAGTATTGTGGGATCACCTGCATTGGAGCTTGAATTAGTAGGTGGAGGCATTATAGTAGACTACTGGGGTTGAAAAGTTAGTTGCATGCAACTGATTGTCTAGTTTGGCCCAGAAAAAGGTAGTGGGTCCAGTGACATAACTTTTCTTGGAACCCAGGGCTTCCTCTGTGCAACAAGGTAGACTTGATCTTCCTCAGTCTCAAGTAGAGTCATGCCACCTTGCATCTACATTCCTTCTTCTTTTTTCTATAATGAGGGTAGTATTCTGCCAATGTTTCCTTTGCCTCTTCATGTTTTTCTTTGGATTGAAGTGTGTCCAACTAAGTAGCTAGATTTTTTGCAACATCTTGCTTGAAATCTGCCAATAGATTAGTAATATTCATCCTTGAAATTCAACTAGTGGATGACTCATCCACATAAGAATGATGAGTTCTCTCTTCCTCTGAAGTTGTTCTAGAATAGTTCTGACATACTTTCTTGATATCTTCCCAAGGAACTTGATTGATATCTCTTTCTATCATTAGGTCCAAAGCATTAGTGCAACTCTTGTTGATTCCCTTCAAAAAAAGCAGCTTTTGTGATTCTTCATTGAGTGCCTAATGTGGAGATTTCTGCATGTAGAATAGAAACCTAAAAATGTAATCTTCCAAGCTCTCATATTTCTTCTGTTGTAGCCTAAAGGCATCACTTCCTCTCATATCATTTCCCTTGTAACATTCCTTGTATTTCCCAAGGAACTTCATCTTTATGTCCTCCCAAGTTTCCATGACATCTCTACCTAGACTCATAAACCATCCTAATGTAGCTTCTTTTAAAGTTGTGGGAAATAGCTCAAACCTCGGACTATCAGTGGTATAGTCAAACTTTCATAGAGCATGTCAAACTCAAACAAGAAGGTATCACCCATGTCTTCTTGATGAATTCCCAAGGCAAAGGGGATTGTCAATCTGGTTGTGATCTCTAGTGGAGGCTTCAAAATTAGTTAGATCAGCAAAAAGGGAAATGGTTCTTCTTCTTCTTCTTCTTTGTTTCTAGGAAGATTTGGAATCTCAACTAGTTACAACATCAACTCAAGATCAGCTATCTCACAGAAAGAATGAGCAAAAAAATGGTAGAACACTACTCATTTAAGCAAGGGGGTATTCTAAGATCAATTCAAGAGGAGTACTAAATAGATAAACTACCAATTACTCCCAAGAACTTCCTAGCTTGACACCACCCCCAACAATGACGCCAAAAATGTTAGCCATCTATAATGATCTCACAACTAAGCCTTTACAACCATGATTCAGAGATTGGAGATCTAACATAAATAGCCATTCAATCATCATGGAGGTGCATTTCACTTGTCAACCTAGCAATGTGAACTTGAAATGGGTCAACACTATATGTGCACTAGGGGCTCAAGTAGTCATTGCATTCTACAGCTAAGAAACACAATGTTGAAAGTAAATAGCTAAAAGGAAATAAAGCAAATGTTGGACATCAACCAACAACTATGTTGAATTGAAATGCATAATAGGAATAAAAGATCTGAGTAACAAATAGGAACTACATTGTTTTCTTTGGTTGTAGGAATAGTAGATGCGAGATTTTGAACTAAGTACAGAATAGGAAATACTAGATAAGATAATTAATCTAAAGAAAGGATTATTCACCAAGTGGGCCCCCTTGGATGAGTATCCACTAAAACCGATACAAACTCAAATGCTCAAATTCAAACTATCATCTCATTCATTGAAAAAAATGCAAAACAGAGTAACAACATGGTTGTACTAAAAAGTAGAGAATTCTCAATACATCATCAATGTCATTTTCCAACAATGATCAAGAGCTAAGAACCCCCAAGAAGAAGATTCAAATCCTTATTTAAAATTCCAACTAAACAGGGTGGTTAAATCCCACTAATTGAGAGCATGCCATTTAGGGAAAGTGAGGAAAAGAGTGGCAAAGCGGTTACATCTGCAAGGAATCCAGTCAGACATGCATGCCTAAACATGGATACAAGGTGATTACAATTGACTATTGTGGGGAATCCACTGTCATTGTCCTCCAGTTGACTCCTTTTAATGATTCCCCTACATGACCATCTAACAGTTTTCTTTCTCAACTTAGTATCCATAAATCATGTCCTGCATAGCAATGTCAGTATGCATAATAATTGCACATCTATAATCACCTTAAAGAACATTCATCAACCATGCAAAAAATTAATATAGATAATCCACATAATATGCCACTGTCATTAGAACTTTGCATAGATAAGGTTAAACCCAATGTCAGCACTTGGTTTGAGAGAAACATTAAGAAAATATTAACACTTAACTATTAAAGTTCACAATACTACCAACAAATGGACTATAAATTCTACCCAAAATTTTGACGAAAAACTAGGCTCATTAGGTACCACCGACACATATAATACCCATCACTAGTTCATTTACTCTCTACATAAAAGAAGAAATATTTTCATCTTTTCCCATTTTAATTTTTTCATACTTTCCTTTCAAACTCTGTAACTTAGCCATCTTTACATGTCCATCTCCTTCATACACAGTTTCTAGCTTCATCCAAATCTTGAGCTATCTTCAGACCTATCACATTTGTCATTTTTGAATCAGTTAGAGCACTCTGCAAAGCTTCCAAATCCCTAACATTATTCTCAACTTCTTTAATCTCATTATCAGTGGAAGGACCATTATGAGGAATAACATATGGATTCTTTGTAATCTTCCAGAAGGGTTCTCCAATACATATCAAATGACATTCCTTCCTAGATTTCCATAATGAGTAGTTTGTTCCATCGAATCTAGGACTATCCTTCTTGTATGATGCTATCTCAAATCACCTCAAGCTTTTAAACTTCTTCAAAGTAACCCACTCTGATACCAATTGTTGGCAAAATAGGGAAAAACAACTTAGAGGAGGGGTGAATTAGTTGTCACAAAATATTTAAAATTTTCAAACTTTAACTTAATCTCAGATTTGATGATTGAATAATAAAACATAAACAATCAACACATCATAAACATAGAGAACACCAATATTTTTTATGTGGAAACCCTATTAGGGGAAAAACCACGGTGAATGTTAGTCCACAATATTATATCCTATTAAAAGTATAATGAAAAATAATGGGAATGCTCATGCATTTAGGCACACTACCTAGAGATCACTACTCAAATACAAGAGGTTTGACTACCCAACAATACACAACAATACAAATTAGATCTGCAAGGTATGAACTGAGAAAATAGCTTCTACACAAGCCCGGTTATAGTTCTAGTTAAGCACAAAAAATCTTCTTCACACTCTGCTCTACAATCAAATGCTTTTATCACTATTCACACACTTTATCTTTCTCTATATTTTCTTCACTTCATACACACACTAACTTCACTCAAAATATCACTCTTATATATCCACAACATGAAATACATCAACAACTTAGTTGGCCAAAAATATAAAACATATTTACAATGTCAGCCCAAATTTACAAATAAATTTTAAAGTGAATCAAACACCATTGGCTAATATTATGATGAGACCCAAAACAATATCCTCGAGTGCACGAAACATTAAAATTTTAATCTTCAAGCATCTGCAACACGTTACAGCCATCATGTCAGCCAAGAACATGAAAACTTGATCATACGGAGAAAAATATTTGACCACAAGCACACCGATCAACATAAATGTACAACAAGGATAGAGAATGATCTAGAAGCATCCAAAAACAACAAGAACTAATAGAGAATCATCTGCAACAATAGAAATCACAAGAATCACATAAACTTCAATCAAGAACACTCATAAAACCCACACAATTGTTCATAACATGATCAAATCTTCATGTGGACCTCTAAAACTTCTGATAGATGATCTAGATACTCTTAAGAATAAACCCTTTAGTCCAAAAAAACTGATATACAATGTATAGAACAAAACAACTTCATGACATTAATTGTTCCACTGACAACTTGCAACTCTTCCTTTAACAATTTTCTCAATATCCTTGACATATGCAACCTTCAATACAATAATGCTAATATTGTTGACATCAATGACAACCACATAGAAACAACACATCCACAACATCCAACAAGTGATATGAAAGAATTCATGGGAACATGAATCAACCAACAATACTAAAACCTTTCAAATGAGAGATGTAATTAAAATAATTATCATATTTCTACAATATAATAAATACAAAATTATCTATAATGGATGAGATGACTTAGATATGAAGGAAATAATTAAAACCTAATAAAATCCTAATACAAACTAAGATCCTAACAATTGTTTTAATTAGATGATATGAAACACAAAAAATAAATGACTTAAGTAATTGTTAACACTTTGTGCAGCCTATTGACACAAGAAAATTATTAGGGTTTTATGGAATTTCCTAAAAGGATTAACTCACTCTAAATAAAACCCTAAACCCTTTTTGTATAGTCTACACTTTATTTTCTAACCATGTAATATTCCTAACCCATTGCATTATTTTAAGTTATATTTTTGTGCCCTCAAAATCATTTGTTTTACCAATCCCCTTATCTTAGTGACTAACATAGCCAATATGTCACATTCCCTTCAAAAATACTCAAAGACTTCCTTTAGTTTTATTGTATGGTGGTCCCTACCATTGTCTTCTTGGCATCCAAGTCACTATTTTTTATTGGCATCCATGTGGCCTTTAGAATATATGAGACTCATAAAATTTCACTCGTGCACTATGATTCCATGTGTCACTCTCGATTACATGTGCTTTCCTCACAAATAAAGGTTACATCGTATCTAGGTGGTAAGATCTTTTTTGTAGCATATTCATTTATTTCATCACCACTTCTTGAAGAAAGAGAAAGGTAAAGATGTGTTAGTGTGCTATGTTTCCATGCATCATCTACTCAACATGCACTCGAGTAAATTCTTAAGCATTCTCAAGTATCAACACAAGTGACCAAGAACCAAATTTCATGTCCCATTTAAGCACATTTTCTCCTTTATAATATATCTTCATTTTTTGTGTGAGCCTCAAATTTGCACCGTTGTGCTTTGGTGAGACAATGATTCCATTATTCCACCTCCAACCTAGTCTTCAAGCTTTCAAATCCCATCTCTTGGCAATACATGGTGATTTCTTATTGTAGCACATGCTTTCTTCATAATGTGAGATCATTTCTAAAGCTTAGTCTAAAGTTGAAATCATGCACTTAATTGTTGCAAGTCAACTTTGGGGTGAGGTTGTCCAACGTAGCTATTTTCTCCATAAATATTGCTTTTTCTATGGTGGGCTAACCTCCTTCCAAGTGACATCTTATCATTTCAACACTCTCATCCTTCATAGTGAAAATTCATTTTCAAATATTGGGTCAAAGATGCACTAATCAAATCTATTTCCACTTTGAAAACATGACAACCAAGTCTTCCAGCAAGTCCACCAACCCAAGCAAGATCTATGGGGTCCACCGCCAACTCAAGTTCACTTATCTATGTTGGTGTGAATAAATGTCTTGTATTTAGTTAATTTACTTACTATGAACTTAGGGGACATATTCACATGTTAAGTTTACTTAGGTAATAAGATTCCTTCTAGATGTCTTAGTTTTCATGTCTAGACTTTACCTTATCCTAGGGAGTTATGATATAGTTGTATCATGTTATAGGATTGAGATACTTGTCATAATCTTGTCCAATCCTATCTATCACCTTACCTTTACAAGTAAGGCATCTCATGTACATTTTTATATTCAACCATATTCAATATTACATTGTTGAAGAAACTATTCTTTCCATTTTCTCTCTTGTGGAAGAATTTTTTTTTAGAAACTATTCTTGGGGGTCTTGAGTGATGAGTTTATTTAATAGTCCATTTCCTGATGTTTTTATGCATGCTTTAATAAATTATCAGACAATCTTTGTAAACATATTCCTATTCTATGTTACCTTTTTATTCTTATTATACCACCTTGGACTTGAATTATAGTAATGGAAATATAGTTATGATATAGTAGCATTGCATGGTATATATGTGAGTATGTATGTAATGTGGCTGGAATTATTTATTTAATCATGGTAGCTATATTTTTTTATATGTTTTGTGGATTAACCTCTTGCAGCCCAAAAGGACACTATAGTCCATAGCAATTGGAAGATGTAGCCCATAGAAAAAGGATGACTTGGACAACAAAACAAGGGAAGTTCTAGAACAATCTGAATGCATTAACTATAGTGTAAAGACACTTGATGGAGTTAGTCATGCATCATTATGATTTTTAATAAGGCATTGAAGAAGAATAATTCTTTTGTTGATAGGATTCTGAATAACTAATTATGTATTCCACATCTAGATCTATTTTATAGAGTTCTAATTCCATCTAAACTCTTGTTTCTAAAGTTCAATTATAGTTTACATAATTTAATCTTAATTACATACTCTGATATCTAGTGAGTTGTAGTTAATGATTTCAGTTAAGAGTTGTGTTTAGAATAAACACCCCCATGTTTGTATATAGCCAGTGGTTGAGTCCTTAGATAGTTAGTTGGATAAGTATTTTTTTATCAATTACTTCTAAGTTTTAGTTATCATCTACATAAATGTAGGTTATTCAAAAATGATTTCCTTGAATACAATATTTGAGCAAGATTTTATGTGATCTTTTGAAATGTGTAATAAATTAAGTTTAATTTCATATGGATGCACAGAATCTAAGATTTAGATTTGGTTTTAGTTAAGAAGATAGACACTTGAGCACACCACTGAAGGTAACTATTCTTCACTACATTTATAGTTTTTTTTATTTCTATTTATTAGTGATTTCTATTGATCATTGCTTTATAAATATATTGGAAGTTAGAATAAATTATCATATTGTGATTATCATTAATTATTTATCATGTGCATGAATTCATGCAATAGACTTGAAGTACTATGAAGGATAGATTAAGTTTAGTTACTAGTTTTGAATAGTTCTTAGTTAGTTTCAGTAATTTTCTATTAGCAGTAATTTAGGTACAAGTTATCCTATAGGAACCCATAGCCATTAATGTCAGTTTACTTCTTTCACTGTTATACATTTATAATATTTTAAAACAAGTAGAATGCCTTTAGTAGGATAACCTAGGTAACATCAGGTCTTTGAAGGTATATATAGTGCAACACCATCACAAGTTTACAAACCTAGGTTGACAATTTAATGAAGTCTTTACAATGTTGAGTGGATTGTTCAACTAGTCATTCTTATAAATTGTGTGGTTTATACCAAGTTTATAGGACACTAGTTTAGACTCTACATTTTTTGTGCCATTTCTAGGGATGGTGCTACCTTCATAGACTTATATTTTCAAGATTTCATAGTGTACAATTTTTTTAAGCAGTAGAACTGTTAGAGTTAATCTTTTTCAACATACTAGAAAGTTAAACTAACATTGTGTAGGACCACTTCTATGGAAAGCCATATTTATTGTATGTGGAGGTAGATAGACTCTTTGGGTATATTCCTCCCCTCTACATGCCAAGAAGCCATAGCAAAAATTGGCGACTGCAGTACTCAAAGCGAGGGTAATACTGAAGAAGAAATTTCCCTATCACCAACATCTAGCACACCAAAAGAGGGGACATGCCAACCATGGGTGATGTAGTGAATGATCTTGAATGTGTGACTTTTTATTTTCTAATTGTATACCTTGGAATTTATCCTATTCTAGTGCATAAATAACTCAAAATACGAATGATAAAGAAAACCAAGGACACCTCAAGATTAGCCAAAAGAGAGTGACAAAACAATAAGGAAAATAGATAACACAAGACACAAATGGTTTTACCTTCCTTGCTGTTGGTGTCTCTTTGATTGGCCCTTGCTTGGAATGGTTTGTGTGCTCCTTAGATGATTCTTGATGTGGCTAAAATGGAATATTTTACTATGTGCTTGGGTATGAATGCAAGTGAATGTAATTGAAGACTAGATGAGTGCACAAAATGGCAGCATGTAGTTGCAAAATGACTAAGTGTTGAAAATGCCCTTGAGGAGGGGGTATTTATAGAGAAACTTGAATTCTCTAGAGAATTCAACGGTCAAGATTGATCCAACAAGGTCAAGATGAAGGGCTATGGTGGGTTGAGAACCCACAGGCCCTCACATCTTGACATGTGGAGGGTGAAGTGGCCAAGGGGATATGAGATGGAGGTGAGTTCTCAAAAAGGGGATTTCTTGTCCCAAGTGGGAGTGAAAGGGACATTTGAGGAATTTTAGAATTCCTCAAAATCTACATGAGAAAAGGAAAGGTGGTTGGGGATATAAATGTGAATTAAAAATTCACACTCATAGGATGGTCTAGAGGATAAAAGGTGGGCTCCAAAAAGGTGGGACTTAGTCACATGTGGAGATTGTGACAAGTATAAGGTTCTAGAAGCCTTGGAAGAATGTAATGTAAATTAAAAATTCACATATAAAAGAGAAGAATCTAGAACAAATAAATTGAATTAAAAATTCACATGGGAAAGGGGGTCGATGTCCAAAAAGGAAAAATGGAAGAATTGACCAAAAAGTGGTATTAAATTTAGCTAATGACCTTGGTTAAGGTTGTGCAAACATTGGATTAGGCTAATTAATTGAAGATTAGAGGCTGAGTAGCGATGTAGGAGGATGTGACACTAATCTACATTGATTAAGAGGATGCACATCATAATCATGAATTAATTAAATTAATTGAGGATTAGAACTGATTATGGAGGATGTACGACCAAGGAGAGGAATTTTAAATTGATTTTAAATCAAAAGGGGAAAGATGACTAAATTAAATAGAATTGGCGTATTTATTTGAATTTAGAGAGAATAAGATGAAAGACAAAGTATTAATTATTAAATTAAATACTTTACCGATATGAGACAAAGGTGTAATATTAATTTAATAAATTAATATTAATACGATAGATGGAAAGGCAGTAAATTTAATCATATGGAAGTGATTAAATTTGGATGTCTACACTAATCACCAACCAAAGAAAGGGCTATTGTGTTGAATAATATTCCTCCTTCAACATTATCATTCTTTTATGGGTTGGTGACTAAAGATCCAAAAACATTTTTGTTTGAATTTGGTGTTCTATTCAAGAGCTATGGCTATACTTATGATGCTCATAGGCTCAATATCTTCAATTCCACTCTAAAAGATGTAGCCTTGAGATGGTTTATGGGATTAGGAAAGGATGTTGTTCTTGGTTGGGATACCATGAAAAAATTGTTGTTGGAGAAGTACCAAGACTATTGTATAGGACTTGATAGGAGGAGAGATGACATTTTCAAAATTTCACAGAAGGAGGATGAGCCATTAGAAGACTATGTGGAGAGATTTCATTTTTCTTTGAAGAAAAACCCATAGAACAAGTTATCTAAATAATCCCTAAAGTTAGTATTTTTTAGGGGATTCAAGGAGGACTGTATGGATGCTCTTGATCTTATTGGGCAAGGGGATATCTATCAAATAGAATTAAAAAATATCTACAAGGTCTATATAAATTACTCCAAGATCTTCACTAAGAGGCCAAGAGGAGAGAGGATATCCACCATTGGAAAATCATCAACTAGGGTTTCAAAGATAATGTTAACTAATTTTCTATCTAACATGGAGGATATTACCATTCTTCTTTCCACTTAGTTGGACACTCTCCATATAAAGATGAATCAAGAGGAAGTTGAAGCAATGCTTACTGAATACTTACCCAACTATAGGCAAAGGAAAGAAAACTATAAATTCAAGAGGGTGGCTAGTATTCATCAAGAAAAAATAGATAAATATAAATTTTAGCCACTTGAAGGATAGAATGGATGGCTATTTTACATATCCCAAAGAAGGACATAGAAAAAAAGACAAGGTATACCACAAGAACCTCTTAATTTCAATTTATCTTTCCCATTGGAAATAAAAAAATTCTACTTGGAGTTCCCATCCCTGCTCAAACAACCAAAACCAATGGCCAAACCCTTGACAATGACAACAACCTCAGTAAAATTGGAACAAAAAAGAACCAAATTCTTGGTCACAAAAAGATTTCCAAGGTTCTAATTATAATTCTCAATGGCCAACTTAGCAAAACTAGTGGCAACCACAATGGAAAAAATATCAGTAGTGGTAGTAGCAAAACATGAATTATTAGTAGCCTATACTTCCTCAAACACAACAACAAGACATTATGCCACCATCAAATCCAACATCACAGACACCCAAACCACCACAATTACCTTCCCAATTGACACCTAACCCTAACAATAAGCTTGTGCAATAGGCTTATAATAACGAGGCTATGCAATACTCCACCTATGGGGTAGAGGTGAGTGATGTCCACCTTGGGTTAGGGAAACAACTAGCTAGAACTTCATCCCCTCAAATCACTAAGATGGAGGATAAGGAACTTTTAGTTGAAGCTTAGGACAAATCACCTTTAGAACATGAGACAAATCAGGTACACCAAACTACCTCAACTCCAAAACCTCCTTTCCCTAAACACTTATCCATTCAAAATAATCAAACCCAAGTTGAGATAGACTTGTTGGGTCAACTTAGGGATGCCAATATCAAGATCCCTCTCATCCAATATATTAAGGATATTTTAATCTATACCAAGAACTTCGAGGACCCGTGTCTTAAGAAACCATGAAGGAAAAGGAAGGATCCTCAAATAGTTCATGTCATAGGAAACCTTATTGATATCATGCTAGGGAAAATAACTATCCCTGAATACATAGACCATGGTAGTCTAGTAGTGGATGTTAAGATTAATGAGACCCTTATCAAGAACACCTTGATAGACTTATGGGAAAAAATCAATGTCATGACTAAAGAGACAATGCAATTACTTCAATTTTCCAACCTTATACCTATACAAAATATTCTACAATTGGTTGATAGGTCAATAGTCAAGCCTAAAGGAATCATTGAGGATTTAGTTATTGCATTAGATTCTTGGGAATACCCTATAGACTTCATAGTATTATAGCCAAAGGTTAGTCTTGTAGGATATCCACTCATTCTAGGAAGACCATGGTTAGCTATAGTTGATGCATTCATAGGTTGTAGGTTTGGAAATATGATAATATCTAATGTGATTGTGACCAAGAAAATGTCCCTCTATCCTCCAACCCAACCTTATGTTGATATTGAGAAAACCTTTTGTCCCAGTTTGGATGACGAAGATAATTATTCCCTACAGACTTTGATGGAAATAGAACACAACCCTTTATTGGATGATCATGATGAAGATGAGTTGATTTCTCATATAATATAGAATGACTACAGTAGGAGTCCACAATAATAGGATTGTATCTCATGCCTACAAGACCCTTTGAAAAGCATTATACCTACCAATTCCTTAGAAGAAATATCTCAGATATTTCATTCCTTACATCTACAACAATGTGTACCAATCATTCCCAGCCCTGAACTCTCATCCATGCAAGAATCATCCAAAAAACTAGACTTTATGCCATGAAAAATGCTAAACATAAACAATGAATTGATTGAAGATCGGTAGAATTCCCTAACTACTATGCTATAGGCACACACAATAGCATATGCATGGTACTACCATGATATGAAGGTTATATATCCAAACCTATGTATGGATAGGATCTATATAAATGATGGTTATAGGCCCATTAGACAACCTCAAATATTAATGGAACTTGCATTGAGAGAAATAGTCAATGGGTCTCACCTTTAGTCATTGCTCCCAAGAAAGGTGGAAAGTGGAGGGTATGTGTAGATTATAATGAATGAAAATAACCAATCAAAAGGACCACTTTCCATTGCCCTTTATAGATCAAGTGCTTGACTTCTTAGCAAGAAAGAAATACTTTTCATTCCCAAATGGTTTTAGTGGTTACAATCAGATAAAAACTTCTCTAGAGGAATAGGAGAAAACAACATTCACTTGTCCATGGGATACTTATTCCTACTCTATTCCAACCTTTGGTTTATGCAATTCCCTAGCTAATTTATAAAGGGAAGAGCTCAACATATTTTCTAATTATGCTCATGAATTTATGGAGATATTTATAGATGACTTCACTACATATGGGGAAACTTATGAGGAAGCCCTTATCAATCTAGAAAATATTTTAAAGAGGTGTAAAGAACACAATTTGTACATTAGTACAATGAAAAATGATTGATGATGATGACTTAGGGAATTTTTTAAGGGAATTTCATATCTAGTGCAGGTATTCAAGTTAATCCACATAAAATAGAGATCATTTCTTTATTACCTATTCCATCGAGGCAAAGAGATGTTAGAAGCTTCCTTTGCCATGCAATCTATTATAGAAGGTTCACTAAGGGATTTAGTAAGATTTTTGCACCATTGTTGTTTTGTTGACTAAGAACATGGGATTTGACATCAAAATTCCAACAATCCTTTGAAGAACTAAAATAAATCCTTAATACAATCACCTATTTTGAGGGGCCCAAATTGGACCTTACCCTTCAATATACATACTGATGCTTTAAATTTTGTTATTGGAGCAGTTTTGGGCCAAAAAAAGGGTAACAAAGAATATGCAATTTACTACATTCACATGAATCTTTAGGGAGTAGAGCTAAATTATAGTATTATAGAGAAGGAGATGCTAGCAATAGTGTATGCCATCAATCAATTCAGGCATTGCATTACTAGTTATGTATTTTTTTTCCACACTAACCATAAAACTATTAGTTATTTAATGAAAAAGGCTATAGTAGGGGGTAGAATAATTAGATGGTTGGTCCTTCTACAAGAATTTGATATCAAAATAGTGGACAAGACTAGTAAGGCTAATGTAGTAGTAGATTTTTTGTCAAGGTTTCCAACACAATCAACAAAAGGAGTAGTGGATGACTCATTTCTAGATGAGAACTTATTTTCTCTTAGTGTACATATACCCTGATATGCTAACATTGAAAACTATTTAGTGATAGGGAAGACTGCACCATAATTTTCTCCGACAGAAAAGAGATAGCTAGTACATAAACATTTTCCATACTCTTGGATATGTGGTTAATTGTTTTACGCTAGCCCTAAAAATATCATGAGAAGTTACATAAGGGAAGGTGAAATATTTGATATCATGAAGTATTTCCATGATGAACCATGTGGGAGTCATTTTTTAGCATAAAGAATATCATTCAAAATCATCACAACTAGTTACTACTAGCAATATTTACACAAATATTATGTCAAGTATACAAGGAGCTATGATAGGTGCTAAAGAATAGTTAAACCAACAATGAGTGATGAAATTCCATTACAACCTTAGTTAATCCTAGCTCCCTTTGAAAAATGGGGTCTAGAATTAATTGGGCGAATATCATCTACTTCTAATAGTAAAGAATACATTTTTGATTTCATTGATTAATTTACTAAATGGGTAGAAGTGAAGGCATTACAGTTTGCTAAAGATCCATGGCAATGTGGCTAAATTCTTGTATGAGGACATTTTTACTAAGTATGGAGTACATAGGGAGATAGTGAATAATAAAGGCACACAATTAAATTTAGACCTCATTACCAAATAAGTTGAAGAGTATGAAATCAAGCACAAAAATTCAACACCTTATCACCTTCAGGCCAATGGCTAGGTGGAGGTTACCAATAAAGAAATTGAATAAAATAAGTCCTCCCAATAGAATTTGAGTATAAGACCTTAAGAACAGCTGTGGAGTTGGGCATTGATCTTATAGAAGCTCAAAAGGATAGGTTACACCACTTAAATGGACTAGATGAAATAAATATGTAGGTCATCCATCACATAAAGATAGTACAACACTAGAGGACAAAGTGGCATGACCAATACATCAAGACAAAGGAATTCAATGTAGAAGGCTAGACCTTATTGTATGACTCAAGATATAAGGATTTTAGAGGGAAAATATAATCCAGGTAGTTAGGACCTTATGCAAGATCAACTAAGTCTTTTCTAATGGAGCAGTAAAGTTGCACACCATAGATGCAATAAGGTTTTCTCTACTGGTCAATTGCCATAGATTAAAACTCTGTAAGAAACCAATACAAAAGGGAGATTTTATTCTTTATCTCATTCAATAGTATGGTACTCTTAGTGATCTAGATATAGGTTTAGAAACATAGAGTGATGCCTTAGTAGCCCCAAATGTACCAAGTTCTTTAGGTGACTTAGTGATTGAGCTACACCACTCAACCATTGAGATCACTCAGGTTTAATTTCTTATTCCATCTCACATGCATACACAACATAGGTATGATGAAGTATATATTTTCTCCATTGGGACCTATCTTATATATACACATATCACCATTCAATAAGGGCCATATTTCAGTAGCGACCTATAGCAAAAAAGCTATCACAAATTAGAGGTACCTAATACTGAAGGTACTCATAGTGTTGCCCAACAAGAAATTTCAAAAAAATTTGCACCACATTAATTTCAATTTTACCTTTCCTACCTCATTCCCTCACACATGAAACATAATTCTAATTGAAATAAGTAGCCACAACACACTTATTTTACATCACACTACCAATTCAAATTTTAGGCTTTTGAATTGTCACATCACTAACCATTATCCATTTATTCCATTTCACGAGCTTACGCACAACACCTCATCATCCATTCACCTACATTTAATTATTGTCACATCAAATCATCCTATGGATACATTTTATTCATCTCACACATGTGGCGTTCAATTAATCACCTCTAATAGGTACACAAAGTATATTACCATAATTTTCATAGATTTCTTAACACTTTCATTATGTATTTCCATATTGAATCAAGAATGTGATATATTCTTAACACTTATTTCCATATACTCTAATGATACCTTTTCCTATCACAAGTTAAAGTGAGATCATTTCAAACCTCAAGTTAAGGGGAGGGTACAATATCAGTCAAAAAAAAAAATTCACCACCTAAACTCAAATGCAAACAAATATATGACATGCAAACCCTATTTGTCCTAAAATTGCACCTAGAGTGCTTAAAACCCTAAAGCCAAAAGCTAAAGCTACAAGATAAAGTTCTCCTATCTCACCTATGGCTTCACCTACTCATAGCCAAGGTGAAAAGGAGGAGCGTAATGTGTCGAAGTCTAGGTCATCAGCAGTGGAAGAAACCCCATCTTCCTCAAAACAACCTCAATCCAAGAAAAGAAGAGGTAGTAAATCAACAAAATCCACAACTTCTAAAACATAGAAGAAAAGAAGGATGTTCAAAAGGAAAAGGATATTCAAAAGGAGAAACCTATGCCAAGGTGGCCAAGCCACCTAAAAAAGCAAGGTGTTATGAGAGGCAATGTGGAAAATATTGAAGAAGAAATAAAGGGAAAGGAACATCAGGAAGAAGATGTGATGTAGGTTGAAACAAAATTTGAAGGGAAGGGAAATACCACTGTAAATGTACATACACCTATAAATAGGAAGAGGTATGTTCCCACCACTTTTTATTCAAACTTAGAAAATGCATTTTTTTCCATGAAAATATAAGAGAAAACCCCAAAGATTTCTATGAGACAAAGACTATGATTGTACACAGGGTGGTAACGAAAATATTTTGGAAATAGAGAAATTTTTTATAGAAGATGGAAATTTCAAGAAGGAGATTTCGGAAGCTCTAGATAAAATTAAACATTTGGAAGAACTAGTGCAGGGTTATGAGAAGAGAGACAAAGAAAGGGAGACAAAAATACAATAATTGGAAAAGAACTTGCAGACATGTGGCCATGGTGCAAAGTTGGACTATTGGCACAATTGGCCATTATGGCACATGAGCACCATGATAACTTGAATCATATATTGTTGGCACCACAAGACTCTCTAACTCTTCTAGGTTTTTTCACCTAAAAGGAGAGAGGTGGGCGAAAAATGCTAGCTAGGTTCATTCAAATTATGTAAAGTATGATGTTATTAAGACTAAATGGAATGAAATAAGTGGAGTTGGATGAACTAATTGAATGATTTTGTATGCAAAACCTATGATTTATGCAATGTTGGAAAACACAATGTGATATGAAAATAATGAACTATGAATGAACAAATACAAAACATAACAGAAAAGGGTTGAATCAAAGTGCACCTGGGTAGAGATTGGAGAATATAGAATCTTTTGAATGTTGTCTGAAATCACATTAAATCACCAGTGGGAATCATTCGCCACTAATGGTGAATCAATCCTGCTTCTAATGAAAACTGTCGAGAATAGGTTTCTGAGTGCCAAGATCTAGAATCTAACAAAACTTAGATTTCTAGCCTTAATGTGGGACTCATTTGCCACTGATGGCGAATTAGTCCTCTCCAAAAATTCTAAGAAATCAGTGGACAATTTTGTAGTGCTAGATTTGAGGTTGTTTTCTTGTCAGGTTGTCTAAGTCAAATCTATACAAAACAGACAAAAAGTCTTCTCCAAGCTTGAAATAAGGTTGATTTGATTTGAAGCACCTTGTTGACTTGTTAACCACTCTTCAACACCTAAATACTTGTCAAATCTGTATACATAAGTCTACAAATAAAAATGCAATAGGAGAAAAATGGTTAAGGGTTAGGTTATAGGGATTTTCCTTGGTCAAATCCCACTTTGGTAATTAAACCCTTAATGAAATAATGAAATGGAAGAGAAAGATCAAATAATAACATGAAAATGCTATCAACTTACAAAACCCTTGTTGAATAAAATCTAAAGATGTATCGATGACTACTCTTGAATGCTTGATTGAACTCGATTAAGTGATGCAAAGTGCTTGAATGAGTGTATGAATAAACTTGATGAATGCTTGAATGAATGAGGATTAGAATGGATGTAAAAACACTTATTTATACACACTTGTGCCTTAGTAACCCTTTGATACCTTATCACAGAATGACATCAAGAAATTTTGGTTATTTTTGAATTTGGAGCCAAGGGGGACTCATTCGCCACCCATGGTGAATGGGTCCCACCTCAAGCTTGAAAGTGGGTGTCAGGAATTAAGTCACATTTAATGTTATTTGTTAGGTTTACATTAAAAAGTACACTAATTAAGCCTTATAAGGGCATAAAGGGGTCAAATAAAGCATAATAAAGGTGTAAATAGTGAAATTATCCCTAAAAAAGTGTGAAATTTAGTTACAAGACTTTATAACACTTCAAAATAGGACTTGTTTAGTGATGAAAAGGTGATTTTTAGGTGAGTTGTAATGAATAGAGTCTAGAAAAGTGTAGAAATGTTTTACAACACTTCACAACACCTTCACAACAGGCCATGATTTGAATTTTAAGGACCTAGATGTGCATATTCAAGCCATATTACATCAATAAATCAAAGAAAAATAAACCAAAGATTATGGAGAAAGGCCTAAAAGACCATGAAAATCACAAGTGGCCATTTTTCTATGATGTACAATTGCATGTATTCATAATGCAACTCTTGAAATTTGATTCAATTTTGATATCTCTACATTGTAATAAGGTCATTTTTCAGATGTTAGGGTCACTGGGGGGTTAATGTTTAAGTATTGTGTCAGTTTTGAAGAATTGTCAAAAGTTGTCACAATGCAAACTTGTAAAATTGCAAAAAGATGCAAAATTGGGAACATGAAGAGTCATCTTGATTTAGGTAATTGGAAATCACTTGGAATTTTTTGGGTCATGTTTGTAATTCCTTTAAAAGGCCTTGTGAACAATTGTAAAGGTGTTGGTGACTGATATTTTGAACTTGAATAATGAAAACCACTATTTTCTTACATGTTTCTACAAAAAAATTCTACTCTCAGGCCCTGTACGGGTAGAAATTCATTTCTAAATTGTTATAAGTGATAGTTATTTTAATCACCTTCCTAATAAAGTTGGTTTCATGTAATTTAATGAAATTTAGAGAAAGATGTTGTGATTTTTTCTGAAAATAGTCATAACCCTATTCTAGGGTAGAGTTAGCTTTCAAAAAATGCATTACTCCATTTCTAACCATTTATAAATACCAAGAATTAGTTTAAAGAATGATATTTGAGTATTCTAAAGTACCATCCATGGTACAAGGTTAGAGGATGAGGTTTTGAGAAATTACAATGATGCCCTAGTCTGAAACACAAAGTTTAGTAAGCAAAGAATGAGCCTAAAATCTAGGGTTTTGTGAAGGAGTCATGGGAATTATTTTGTTATTATTTTTAGAGCATGTTCAAACCCAAATAATTTTTTTCCAAGTGTTGGGAAAGTAGATTTGAGTCTGGAAATAGTAGAATCAATAAACCCATGTTGTAGCAATGCCTTATTAGACCTAATTATGTAGTGAGACGAAATTTGAGTCTTATGTTACAAAAGACCCCTAACCCATTTTGGAGTATGTTTTAGGAAAGAAAAAGAGGTATTCAAATGTGTGATTAGTTTTGGGTTTTAGTGCATAACCTGAGAGTAAAGATCTGACAATCCTATTTGGGGACCTATTAGCATTACAGCCAACATGGCATGAAATAGCCATTGATTGATGCATGAAGGTCTTGATGCTAAGTTTCTTTGAGTGAGATAGAGTTCTAAGAATTTTGAAGGTGATGACTAAGCGTTTTTGGGTTTGTGAGACTAAAAACTAGAATTTTCCTTGTGAATGAAAGTTTTCTTGAAAGGTGGTTTCCTAGAAAGGTGAGATGAGTGAGACCCATTGTTGAGAAATATACCTCCAGTTGAGTGATTTGAACCATTAGTATTGCATCAATTGGTATCAGATCTCAAAATATTTTGGAAAGAGAGTTTGGTGTTTGTGTAGGTTGAATAGAGAACCTAGTTTCCAAAAGACTAGGTAGAGGAAAAGATGAGAGACCTAGGTGAGGAAAAGAAATCAAGAGAAAGCAAGGAGATGCTTGCTTGAGTAAAGAGAAGGGTGGATTATTTTGCAGGGAGAGGGCTCATAAAAGAGGAATTAAGAAATCAAAAGAGAGGAAAAATAGAGGAAGAGGAAAGAGGAAAAGATGAGGCAAATAGAGATTGAGAAAGAGATAATAGAACTAAAACAAGCTATAGAAAGAATGGATTTGGAGTTCCAAATGAAGATGGAGTAGTTGATAAAACAAGCACAAATTTGGCACTTGGAAATGAAGAAGAAAGTTGTATGGCCCATTCAGAAAATTGTCCAAAGAATAAGAATTGAAGCAAGGACAACAAATGGAAGGCAATAAGAAGAGGAGGTGAGGACAATAAGGAATGATTCAAATTTGAATGAAGAAGATGACATGCTGATATCAGGGTTTGAGACAGAGAAATTCAAGGATGAATTCCTTTTGGAGCCTTAATATGGGCTAGAAAAGCATGGTGAAACCATACTAGTAATATTAATTTTCCCATTAGTAGCGAAGGAGGTGAAGAAGCAACCTAGTGATCTGAAAATAGAGATTTGTAGGGCTAATCAGATAGAGGTTACATGGCTAAGGAAAAAAGTTAAGGAGGTAATTTATCACTTCCTTGTTATGATAGAAATCTTGATGGGACACAAAACAAAGTTCAAAATTAAGGGAGGAGGACAAGATACTAAGGTAGAAACTGAGATACATCAAGGTATGAAGGATTTAATTCTAGGTGGCAAGATAGGTAGGAGACTTTTTTTTTTTGACAAGATGAAACCAAAGATGAAAATGAAGAACAATAGGAGAAATTTCAATGAGGACAAGAGGAAAAGCTCAAAAGACATCAAAGGGGAACCTGTAAAGGTTGAAGACTTGTTGATACCCTCAATTGAAGAGGGCTTGGAATTTCTTTGGCTAGGAGTTTGGTGCAGGAGCACCAGACAACTACATGTCTCCATAATGCAACTCTTGAAGTTTGATTCAATTTTGATATCTATAGATTGTAATAAGGTCACTTTTCATATGTTAGGTTCACTAGGGGGTTAATGTTTAAGTCTTGTGTCAATTTTGAAGAATTTTCAAAAAAATTCACAATGCAAACTTGTAAAATTGTAAAAAGATACAAAATTGGAAAGGTGAATAATCTTTATTTAGGTTGTTCGAAATCACTTGGAAGTTGTTGGGTCATGTGTGTAATGGCTTTAAAAGTCCTTGTGAATGATTGTAAGTGTGTGGGTGATTGAGATATTGTATGGCCCTGTACGAGCATAAATTCATTTAATTATGGTTGTAAGTGATAGTGCTTTCAATCACCTTCCTAATAAAGTTGGTTTCATGCAATTTGATGAAATTTATAGAAAGATATTGTGATTTTTTCTAAGAAAAATCATAACCCTATTCTAGGGTAGCAATTAGCTTTCTAAAATGGAGTTACTCTATTTCTAACCATTGATAACTCCCAAGAATTGATGTAAAGAGGGATATTTGAGTATTCTAAAGTACCACCCATTCTACAGGGTTAGAGGATGAGGTTTTGAGCAATTACAATGATGCCCTAGTCTGTTTAGTAAGGAAAGAATGAGCCTAAAAGCTAGGGTTTGGAGAAGGATTCATGGGAATGGTTTTGCGATGACTTTTAGAGCATGTGAAGACCAAATAAATGTGTTCCAAGCATTGGGAAAGTAGATTTGAGTCTGGAAATAGTAGAATCAATAAACCCCTATTGTAGCAATGCTTGATTAGGCCCAATTCTGTCCCAAGACAACAACATTTGAGCCTTATGTTACAAAAGAAACCTAACCCATTTTGGAGTATGTTTTATGAAAGAAAAAAAGGTATTCAAATGTGTGATTATTTTTAGGTTTCAGTGCATACCTTGAGAGTAAAGCTCTTATAGTCCTGTTTGGGGACCTACTAGTGTTGCATGCAACTTGGGATGAAATAGTCATTGATTGTTGCATGAAGGTCCCAATGCTAAGTTTATTTGAGTAAGATAGAGTTCCTGAGAAGTTTGAAGGTGCTGAATAACCTTGTTTAGGTCTATGAGACTAAAAACTAGAAGTTTTCTTGTGAATGAAAGTTGTCTTGAAAGGTGGTTTCCTAGAAAAGTGAGATGAGTGCAACCCATTGTTGAGAAATATGCCTCTAGTTGAGTGATTTCAACCCTTAGTACTGCATAAAATTACCAAAATAGGGGATAGAGAACTTGTAGTAGAAAATTAGAAACCTCCTCTCATAAAAAACTAGAATTGACCACACCACTTTGTCTGTTGGTTATCAACTATGCAAGGTGACTGACGAATTCTCACATGAAAAGGAAAAATGGAGAAGGGAAAAAGAAACTTTAATTGCAAAACACACCAAAGTGTAGGAAGGAAAATTGATTAAGCTAAAGAAATTACAAATGAGATTAGAAGAAGTGGTAGATAAAGCTACCCAAATTGTAAGATGCAAACATCCAACAAGAACATATGCACTATTTTTTCAAGAAAAGTTTTTGAGTTTTCAATTTAGTAGGTTAATTAGTAACCAATTAGTTGGGATGGGCAAGAAATTTTATTTTCTTAATGTTTTTACTAATTCTACACTAGAAGAGCAAGATCAAATGTGTGAGTACTATTTGCACAACTATGTGGTGCTAGAAGAAACAAAATGGAATCCTCTGATGTTTGTAGGGAATCTCAAGGTGAGGGAGCTAGCATCTTATTATAGGAATGAATAGTTCAGGGTAGAAGTAATGGAAAAATATGAGGAGAGGGAGAAATCAATTTCTCTCCCAATAAGGAAAGAGTTTAAATACCCTGATGCACTTATAAATCAATGGTTGAGACTTCTATCTCATAAAGGTGTAGGATGGAAGATTATGAACCTAATAATTTAGAGGATTATAAAAGAAGGAAAATAGTAGTTGTGGGGTTGGGTGATAAATTCTATAGTTATATATAGGACATATGAGACAACATGACCCCAATGTTGTAGAGAAAGGAACCTCATTCAATATACAATTTTACCTCCATTCTTGAGAGGGTACACAAATACATGAAAATTTATAATAACATAGGACTTCACTGGGTACCACTCACATTCCACCCACCTATAATACTCTATCTAGTTCCACATTGGATTGGGGAAAAAGGTAAGGAGTGTCAAAAAGATGGGATCATTAGAATGAGAAGACTTGGAACTTATAGAGGTTTCTACCTAAATCAAATCAAGGGAGTAGATACTATCATGGACTTCAAAGATATTACGCTGCATTACAATCTATACCCTTAGTTTATTTTGCTTGAGGGCAAGCAAAAGTATAGTTTGTGGGAGTGACGAGTCTATTTAATAGTCAATTTCCTAATGTTTTTATGTGTGCTTTCAAACATTATCAGATAATCCTTTTAGACATATTCCTATGCTATGCTATATTTTTATGCTTATTACCACCTTGGATCTAAATTATAGTAATGGAAATAGAGTTATGATATCGTAGAATTGCATGATTTATATGTAAGTATGTATGAAATTTGGTTGGAATTCTATGCTTAAACATGGTAGTTAGCTTTGTGTATATGTTTTGTGGATTAACCTCATGCAGAACAAGAATACAATGTATCTCATAGGAATTGGAAGCTATAGCCTGCAACAAAAGGATGACTTGGACAATGAAATAGGGGAAAGTTTGGGCAGGTGCATGAAGTTGGGTACCAATTTTGTGGCCACTTTTCAAAAAAAATTGAAAAACGCGCTCGCATTATTTTGCATTAAAAACAAAGAAAAAAGTGAAATTATTTGCCTTGGGATACCAACCTAAAGGCTTGGAGGGCATTCCCAACAAGGCTAGAGATGTGTTTTTGCAAATTCTATAATTTTTCACATAATCTAGTCCGTGCTCACCATCAAGATTGCATCTAGTTCAATATCGACAAAATCAAGCACATGGGTAATGTTAAGTTCTCTCTTAGCTATCCAACAATGTAACTTTTTTCACTTTTTGACAATGTTAAGCCTTTCATCCATAATTTCTTTTGTTTGTATGTTTGTTTTTTGCTAAAAAGTAGTGTTTGGTTTTTTGTTTGTTATAAATTAACCATTCATCAAAATTTCAAATAAATTAAATTTTTAGAAACTAGGCTTCATTCTACAAATTTTAAAAACAGAAAAGAAAAAGAAAATCAATTATTTTCAAAAATTTGTAGGGGGAGCATGACCAAAATTCTGCTTTTCAGGAAGTGCCCACTTAGAAAATTAGTAAAAAATCAAATATTCATTAAAAAATTATCAAATAAATTGTACATCAATTAGATGTGGTTAGCTAACTTTTGACCATAGTGATTTTAAAAATAATACAAAAATTTTCACTATGCTCATGTCGTACAAGAGTTGCGATGTTATGCTTTTTTGAAAAAAACAACACCAATTTGTGTACAACCATATTTTTAACCCCTTAATCTCAACCATTTTCAAAATAAATTTGTAGTTTAGAAAGTAGACTCAGAGCACTTTGATCCTTGTTTTTGTTCCATCTCAAAATTTTGAGTGTAACTATCCTCAATTTCATGTCCAAGGTCAGCATTTCCTGATTTCAGAAAAAAAGTGGCCACTTAAGGCCCCTTTTTGGGAACCATCTTGGTGCACTTACCCAACTACCAGAACAATCTGAATTCAATAAATACCTCATGGAGACACCTGATGGAGTTAGTCATGCATCATTATGATAGTTAATAAGGAGCTAAAGAAGAATAATTATTTTGTTGATAGGATTTTGAATTTAATTGATTATGTTTTCAACAAGTAGATCTATTTTGTAGAGTTCTAATTCTGTTTCAACTCTTGTTTCTTTTTAATTTTCATTTGAATAGCTCAATATTAATTACTTACTCTGATATCTAGTGATTTGTATTTAAGGATTTCAATTAAGAGTTGTGTTCATAATAAACTCCCCTATGCTTATATATAGCCGATGGTTGAGTCCTTAGATAGTTAGTTGGTTAAGTATTTTGTTATCAGTTACTTCTAAGTTTTAGTTATCATCTACTAATATGTTGATTATTCTGAAATGATTTCCCTTAATAAAATATTTGAGAAATATTTTAAAATGTGATGTTTTGAAATGCATAATGAATGAAGTTTATGTTCATATGGATGTGTAGACTATGAGATTTAGATTTGGCTTTAGTTAAGTGAATAAAATCACTTGAGCAGGCCACTCAAGGTAACTGTCCTTCACTAGATTTATAGTTTGTTTATTTTTATTTATCATTGCTTAATAAATTACATGGAAGTTAGAATAAATTCTCATATTGTGATTATCAATAATGATTGTTCATGTTCATGAATTCATTCAATAGACTTGTAGTACTCCAAAGGATAGATTAAGTTCAATTACTAGTTTTGAATAGTTTTGAGTTAGTTTCAATAATTTTTTGTTAGAAGTAGTTCAACTACAGGTTATGTTGTAGGCACCTATAGCCATTTCTTTCACTATTTTGTATTTATGAGATTTTCTAGCAAGTAGAATACCTTTAATAGGATAACCTAGGTAACCTTAGGTCTTTGAAGACATATATAGTGTAGCACCATCATAAGTTTACAAAGCTTGGTTGGAAATTATAATGAATTATTTACAATGTTGAGTGGACTCTTCATCTAGTCATTCCTCTAAATTGTGTGGTTTGTACGAAATTTATAAGACATTAATTTAAAATCTATATTGAGGAGTCACCATTAACTCATAAATGGTATCAAAGCTCCAATGTTGCAGATTCCTTCCCAAATTCAAAAGCTTTGTGTTGGATTGAATATTTTGTTGGGTGCATATTGGGGTTTCAAGGACCACACGGTTGAATCTAGGGCATCAAAGAAAGTCATGTTTTCCTTTCACTTCATCAAATTTGGTTATGGTTTTCCTAATCGATAAAGGTTTCAATTTTAGTGCTATAGTTGCTAGAGTTCAAGGTAGGTGACATTTCAAGGCACTTTGGGCCAAATTAGACCCTTCCATCACATTCAAATGGATTTAAAACATAAAGATTGGCTATCAAAATGTAAAAATAATACATGATTTTCTAGAGGCATAAGAGGTTCTTTAAATAAATTGTTACAAAAAATATGCACAATAAAAAATCCATTCTATATGATTGTCATAGTTGTGCTACATCTATGTTTAGTAGAATATTATATAGCATGCAACATATTACTCTTCTACATTATGATGGCATAATTTCTATTTTCTCCATACTCTTGTGGCCAATTTTTTGTACGAAACTTTTGTACATCAATTTTATTAAATTCACTAGTGATACGTTTCTAATAGAGGTTTTGTTTTTTTTGCAAAAGGTGGAATGCACGCATATTATTAGGGGTAAATGCTTTTGAACGCAACTATGAACTTGGTACAAGAAACCACAAAAAAAAAACCAAACCCTCAAGCACAATGGCCCAGCTAAGGCACTCGTCCTACAAGCACTTTGTCCCAACAAGGGTTTGAACCCTAGTAGTTATCACTACAATCAAGTGACTTGACCGCCAAACCACACTCTTATTGTCTCTAATAGAGGTTTTTTTATTAAAAATGCTTTTTTTTTTTTTGGTTGGTTGGTATTATTTCACATGTGGTGACAACCCATGACTACGGGTTAGTGGCTAGGATCTAAACACTTAGCGGCATGGCTCTGCCCACTGCTCTCCAGCCACCACCCTCAGTAGTATCCTTTTTTAAAAATCCTACTTAAGTGGAAGGTCATTTGACTAACCAAGAGTTGACTGTTTGAGCCCCTAGGTTCCTTGAAGTGTTCCCCTAGGCTCTAAAATAACACTTTTTAAAATTTTTCTAAAACTTTCAACCCATGAAGAATTTCTTTTTCAAACAAAATATTGTCGAAAAGTTGGCTCTATGAATTCTCTAGTGGTGTAGGTTATTTTGCAAACTTTTTTTGATTGATAACAACCATTTTTTATTGAACTTAGATCTTGTGTGTTAGCTCTCAAGCTCATAATTTTTTTCCATGATCTCTATTTTTTGTGATTCTTGAGGCATTAGAAAGGTATTGAGGATATATATCCATCCATCCATGCATCTTTTCCTATTTCTATCTTAGGTATATTGTGATTTCAATTTTTTTCAATGGGTATACTGAAGGGTACTTGGTGTAATGACAAAAAGTGTAAATCCCCTTGTATTTTCACATTTGTTTAGGTTTTCCCTATTGAATTGAGCATAATGTTACCTTGATTTAGTGTTGTAATGTTTTCAACACATTCACATTAGGTCTTGGGACCTTGTAAACTAAATGAGCTTAATTATGTCTTTATTTAAGGTGTTGTAAAGTGTACCTTCACACTTTCACACTAATCTAGGGTTTCATTAATAAATTGGGCTTTTTATCCCTTAATTTACCTAATTTTCCATCCACAAGCCTTAATTAATGCACCTTTATGAGAATAATCCCAACAAATATGCAATGACCAATAATAAATTATTATTTTTGGATTGTATGGCCCAAATTTAGTGATTTTGGACTCATATGCCACCTTGGGCATATGGGTCCCACCTATTCTTCAAGGCCTCAATCTATATTTTACATTAATCTAAGCATTTATTGAAAAATGTTTTCCAAATCCTAGCCTAAGAGGACTCACATGCCACTTCTAGAATATGAGTCCCATGTGGCTTAAACCTAAATTAAATTTAAATTCATGGTTGGAATTTATTCTCCCATATTTGATGTTGGCTTGTAGTGGTGTAATTCTGGGAAATTAGGCATCAACAAGTATAAATACAAGGTTATTTTACTTATCTTCACCTAAGAATTTCATGAGAGAAATCCTAATAGAAAATTTATTTCACAAGAGCATTCAAGAGAATTCACGAGTATACAAGAGCATTCAAGGGCTGATTATCAAGTGTTTTATATCATTATTTAAGTATCAAGCATTATGTGCAAGTCATCATGTAACATGTTTGTTTTTGAGCTAAAATTTGTGATGTAGGGTTTCATGATTCAAGCAAGTTTTCAATTCAAGATCCATATCATTTAAGCAAGAGTCAAGATCCACATCCATTGGGGCCATTTTATGAATGTTTGCAACACTTTATTCTTATGGTTTTGTGAGTTGCAACATATCATTTTTTTCATTCATCATTCCTTCTTTCCATTTCATTTCAACGTTTTATTACCTAAATGGGGTTTGACCAAGGAAAATGCCTTTCTACTAACAAAACCAAATTTTTCCCTCTTAGTGTGTGATTTGTAGATCTAGGTTGAGGGACATTAAGCAGCAATATTGGAGAGAATTTTTCAAGTTGTCAAAGGTGTCACCTTGTTTACAAGATCACTAAAAGGCATCTATAGAGTAGAATTCATAAATTTAGATCTAGAAGTTAGGTTGAGAAGACAATGTAGAGATTGAAGAGCAGAATTAGAACTTGATCCTCTAAAAAATCCAAGCACAACTAATATGCCACTTCTAGTGTATGTGTCCCAATATAGTCAAATTTCTAGATTTTATGAGTTCTAGACTTGTCGCTGCCAAATTTTTGTTCTTTCCTAAAAACGTTAATCTAGGACTAAATTTCCCAATCTAGCATATGAGTCCCATTATTCATTAAATTCAACATTTTTCAGCATTTAGGTCTTCATTCAGGCTTCTACAGGTTTCTAGGTGCCCTTTAGTACTTCTCTAGTTTTCTATTTTGTTTTGCATCTATTTCTGGGTCATTTAGTGAAGCTTTGCATATCATTAGTTTTTGCATTTTACTTGTCTTTCCGAGCCTTAGCTTAGTGGTGAACTCTCCTTTATTCCTTAACTACACCCTAGGATACCTTATTCCAAGATCTTTTTCCTCCACTTCATCCTTGGATTGAAATCTCTAAGGTTTCCTTGAATGTAACAAGAGTGAAATAGGAACACTATCTCCTTGTGCTCTATCTCCTAAAAGGTGGCACACCCTATTTATGTTATAGTTGTATATTTTGGCATTTGGGAGGGTTTTTTTTTTATAATTGTACTTCATTTCAACCTCATTGTATGTATTGATATCAAATTTATCAGTTGAGAAGTGTATTATAATTGTAATAATGGGTTATGGAAGTCATCCTTCTATAATAATTCTGACTAAGGACAATTATGAGTCATGGAAAAAAGGTATAATAATATATTTAACGTGGCTTAATATTTTTCCTCATCTTTATGGACTCATACTTGAGCCATAAACACCATATAATAAATGTTTATGGGATAATAAGAATGACAACATTAAAGGATTGATGGGTTTTAATTTACTTCAAACATCCTCACAAAGACCTGACATAAGATTTCAAGAATCTAGTGCCCACACATAATTTGGACCAAATTTTAAGATATTTTTGGAGATCCACATAATCATACAATCCTAAATGATCGTACTTTAGATTTCCTAATCCCACTTGATGATGTTGACAACATTCCTCATTATTTTGTATCTCATACTTCTCAAGTTGAGATCACACATTCATCTTTTGTTGATGATTAATTGAGAACTTTGGGTGATTCATTGCAATATGTATCTAAATATTATCTTCCTATTTGGGATTCCTACTCATCATATATTTCTTTTTTGTTCATGGAGTCTCACATTTTATATTTGGAAGACCAAAATGAGGTTTTATCTCTCTCTTATTTGATGATAGTCATCAATCAAATATTTTCACTTCATCCTTTTCTTTGGAGTTAGTTCAAGATTATGTTTGAAGTTTCAAGAGATTGCTAAAGATTGTCATTGATGATGTTTTTTGGAAACATGAGCATGAAAGGTACACAACATTGTGATACCGTGTTGTCATTGATGTCAAAATTGTTGTGAACTATTTTGATCAATCCTAATAGATTTTGGAGTTGATAAGGAAGAAATTATTGCATAATGGTTTGGTTTAGATATATCAGTTTCATAGAAATTTGACAAGGTGTCAAATCTACCAGTATAGTGTAACAATGCACTAGTTTTTGGGTTGGCAATGCTCCATAAAGAAAGCTATAAATTTTCACTTCCAACATTATTTTGGAGGATGTTAGATGCACCTAATTCCAAGATTTTACTTTGATTGGAAAAAGAGTTTGAGAAATATGAATAACAGTGTTTGACTTGGTGTATTACAATTGCTTTATGTACAATGTTTTGGTGTGGGAGAATTCACACTTCTCACAAATAATTTTTTTGTCCTATGATGTTTAAGATAATCTTCCACATGTCAGTTGAGCTTGGATTCTAGATGGTATCAATTTTTGAGGTCCTCATGTCTAGATGTGGAAACATAGTTGAAGGTTTTTCCTTTTAGGTCTTATGTGAAGTTGACCTAACATGTTTGGCATTTATGTGAAGGATTAATATGAGTTGTACTCTTATGTGAGATCTACTATAGGTCCATTCCAACCTATCTTAAGGTTTTTTGAAATTTTAATTCTAGTATGTACTATGGATGATAAGTTTTGGAGCCCACAAGTTACATTTTGGGTATTACATTTAAGTACATTGACCTAATTGATGTTATGCTTAATGTGGATGAAAATTTGAAGTAATGTCAATGAATGCTTCAAACTGCTTGAAAAGATGTAAAATGCTTGAATGAATAGGGAGATGAAATGAGGTGAAAATCACTTATTTCTACAATCTTGTGCCTTAGTTACTTGTTCATACCTCATCACAGGACAACATCAAGTGTTTTTGAATAAAAACCTGAAAGGAAAATTTTAAAAAATTGAATTTGGGGTCAAGGAGGACTCATTCGCCACCCATGGTGAATGGGTCCCACCTAGGACCTTAAAAAGTGTGTTGGGAAATATGTTGTATTTAATGTTGTTTATCAAGATAATATTAAAAATACACTTAACTAAGTCATATGAGGACATAAAGGGACCAAATAGAGCATGAGAAAGGGATAAATAGTTAAGATATGCCTAGAAAAGCATGAAATCTTGTTACAAGACTTTACAACATTTCAAAATATGACTTGATTAATGGTGGAAAGGTGGTTTTTAGGTGAATTGTAATGAATAGAGTCTAGAAAAATGTAGAAATGTCTTACAGCTCACTTCACAACACGTTCACAAGACATCATTCTTTGAATTTTAGTACCTAAATATGCATGTTCAAGCCATGTTACAACATAAAATCAGAGTAAAATTGTTCAAACATCATGAAAAAAGACCTAAAAGGCCATGAAAATGATAAGGGGCCATTTTTGTATGGCACATTTAGCCCCCACTTTAGTGAGAGGATGAACATGCTTCAAACTCACACTAAAGTAGCCATGAACATCGAGAGGAGGGTTTAAATGTACTTACGCTAGCAAGATGGAATAACAACAATCAAGAGGGATGATAAATCCCACAAGATGAAGATCCCATGGAAAACTAAGCATAAGAACAAAGGTACACACAAGTGTTGAAATGAATCAGATGAAGCTTCAATCATTAGTCCAACTAGTTGTGGATTAGATATAGGTTGATTGTTTGAAAAGAGAATGTGTACTCACTCCGGGGTGATAGAACTCATGATGGTCCACTGGGTGAGAGGGCCCAAATGTAATCACTCTGAGGCCATAGAACTAGTTGTCTATGGGGTGAGAAAGCACAAAAAGGTAAGATACATATGCTAGTTGGTATGCACTCACAAACACAAAGGTGGCTATATGGAAAAGTCATGCCGCTAGGTGGGATTCCCGCTCAACCATATCAAAGTTATGCTTGTTGATAACTTTAACAAGGTTCCACAAGGAAAAATGTCATGAAAAAAAAGAAAGTTACCATAGTCATACAAGTTGCGTTATGCAAGGTGGAAAAAAATGCAAAATGAAAAATGAAAAAATGAAAAAAATTAAAATGTAAAAGATGTTCAAAGAAGTCTTGTTAAGTTCATGTAAGGTCAATCACTTAAGGAACATTATTTCTAATGTCTCTGAGAGAGGACCAATCAAATAATAGTATATTCACAACATAGGGGATGTAGTGTGTCACATCAGGCCACCAAGAGGAATGTAATATGCTAAGATAGATCACACTTATGAAGGACATCACACCCAATGTCATCCACAAAGTGATGAACGAATCAGGTAAACAATAAGGCTACACTAGGAACCAAGAATTAATTTATGGTGATGTATGCTCCCCACTTTAAAGGAATTTCTACACATTGTTCTGTGACAAATTTCTTTAAAGTAGCAACGGAAAAATGTAAAAGGAAAACAAGAAATGAGAGCCAACTTGGAAATCCCTATGCCAATTCATATATTTCCAAGTTAGGTTGTGTCATGTCAAGGAAAACAAAAACAAAAGGAAGGGAGTTGGCCCCCAAAAAAGAAAGCACACAAAACACATAAGGGATCTATGGATTTGGGGTTAGTATGTTCGTTACTGCAATATTTTTATGAAAGATCTTAGAACTATCATCATTCCCCAAATCACATAGAATTGGAAGAAATCGATTTTGGGTCAACATGGAAGAGACATTGCGGTCTCAGCACCTTGAATCATCCCCAAAAGGGAAAACAAAAGTGAAAAGAAAGGAAATGAAAAGATGAAATACAATGAAAAATATTTTGGGTTAACATGGAGGATACATTTGGGTCTCAATGCCTTGTGTCATCCCCAAAAGTAAAACACAAAAAAGAGAGGAAAAGACAAGGGAATTTTGGGTCAACATGGAAGTGACATAGGGAATCTCTATGCTTTGCATCATCCCCAAAAGGAGAACACAAAACAAAAATGAAAAAGACAATACACGAAAAATAGAAGAATAGAGATATAAATAGAAGAAGTGTACAAAGAGAGGAAACATCCAATGCACGATATAGGGAACATGATACACACATGAAAATAAAATTAAAAGAAAGGAGAAAGATAAAAGAAAAAAGGCTAGCTAGGCAAATGCAAGTCATCTGCCTCCCAATCATGTTTAGTGTAATGCGAGGGAAATTGATTGTCCAAAGGAATAATTGCAAGTGTCGAACTAGGAGTCGTACTAGGTTCTTCATTTGGTGGAGAAGATTTATCTTTTAAGCTCATTGTAGATGAAAATAAAGAATTTAGGTCATTATGCATATCTTCATCTATTTTGGAAATCTCTGCATCATCATCATCATCAAGATTAATGACGATGAGAGGATGAAGGGTGATTTCTAAGGATGGATGCAATAAATGTTGGTGCTATTGGATTTCTTTGTTTTGATGTAAAATTTTCACTAGACTATCGTGTGGCAGGTCAGGAGAAGGAGGGTGGTCATCTATTACTTCTGTCAAAGGTGGAAGTTGATTTTCTTTATTTTCTTCTAGGAAAGATTGACGAGCAAGGAGAAAACAACGACGCCTAGCACCATAGTTTTTTTAATTATGTTTTGGAGTTGTTGAGGTGTCAGAGTAGATTGATTCATTATAGGGTCTTCTACTTCCAAAGAGGGGATAATAGAAGAAACTGAAGAAGATGGGTCAATAACTTTCTCCTTTGCTTTTATATACTTGTTTAATGTGAGGAGACAAGACAAAGTTTGTTTCATGTTCCATTGGTCATTTAAATGATGGATGTGAAGTGTCTAAGGGTTGTTGTTTAGGAGATTGTCTAGTTTTCAAAATATCAAACTTAGGTTGAAGGATGGTTTCATCGATGATATGAGGTGTGGAAGAGGATGGGGATGCGTTACAAAGAGATAGTTCAACTATCTTTTTGGCTTTAAACTTTTGATAAACTATGAAAAATAAGTCCTTTTGAGGGGTGATGGGCTCCATGGGTTCAGGCCAAAAGGATTCTAATGAAAAATTACCTTCGAAAGATAATGGATTAAAGCCACTATGGTGTATGGTGAATATCTCATTGTCATGTGGAAACCTCAAACACTTATGAACAACTGATGGAACCGATTTCAATGAGTGAAGCCAAGGGTGACCTAGCCATAAACGAAATTGGTCAAAATGTGGAATAATTGAAAATGTTACCTCCAAATTCTTAGGTCCTATTTGTAAGGGGAGTATGATCGATCCAATCATAGGGCATGCAAAACGAGTATGTGTTTTAATCCATGCAGTTGGTTTATTATAATCATCTTGATAAAGATCATGTAATACTAGAAACTCCTCTGTGATCACATTCTCACCACAAGAAGGATCTATTAATATCACAATAGTGGGCTTATCATAGATTTTCCAGCTATGAAGAGAGTGCCATCAGGAACCTTTTGTAGTATGTCATTAGCAGAAAAGTTGATATCAAGATATTAAGTGGTTTGGCCCTTATGAGGGATAACGTCTATCATAACCACAAGATTATCCATAGGGACTATCTTCAGTAATAGGTGGAGGTATGTCATGATGCTCATTATTTGTATCAATAGTCACTACATTAGTGCTTGAAGGTTTGCTAGCCTTAATAAATGAGGTAGTGTGTTTAGGCATGGGATTGGTGAAAATGTGCAAGTTCTGGTTAGGGGGTGCAACAAAATTATTTCCTTGATCATTAACACCCGCAATGGATAGATGGATTTAATCGATGAGGTCTTGAACTAGATGTTTTAGATGCTTGCAGTGTTCAGTATCACGTCCATTTTGGCAATGAAAGTGATAATAAGTGTTAGGTTTGAAGGTGGGTGGTAATGGTTGATTTGGATCAAGTGGTCTAACGAGTGGCATAGTGAGCATGCATTGTTGAATTAATTGGTTCATTATGTTATGGAGGGTATTGGGTAGGGGTGTAAATTGTCTCTTCAGATCCCCATAGGTTTAAAGAACCACTGCTTTAATAGTTGCCAATTGATTTGGAACGGGTGGGGTTGTTGGTTGCGATTGTGGTTGAGGAGGTAGATTAAACTGTAAAAAGCCTCTATTTGGTTTGTGAAAGTTTTGTGTGTTATTTTGGTTTTGATTTTTTTTTTTAGGTTTTTCTGCTTAGTTAGAAGTGGATTTAGGATCATGACTTGAAACTAAGTTATGGTATTCATACACGGTTGTGCATAAATGCATGAATGGAGGGAATTTCATCATAAATAGTTTATCCTGAAGCTTGGTGTGCAATTTTTTGATAAACATATTTTGTAGATGTGCATCAAGAATCTTGATATCAATTTTAGCATAGAAGGATTGGTATCATGAGATAAAATCTGTGACTTTTTCATCTATATTTTGTCTACATCGCCTGAGGTTAGCCATTGTGTTTTTTAGGTGTCATGTGAACTTGAAAGTGACTTTTGAAAGAATCCACCAATACATTAAAAGAATAGATGGAATGATTAGGAAAGTTGGAGAACCATTCTAAAGGAGTATCTTTCAAGGTCCTTAGAAAAAGTTTAGCTAAAATTTTATTGTCAAGGACAAATTCACTATAGAAAGTTGTATAAGCATTAACATGGTTGATAGGATCTAATTTTCCTCCATATTTTTCAAACCAAGGCATTTATATCCCTTGTGGCATTGGGGTATGCAATATTTCTAAGGATAAGGGGCTGCTACGGACATGATATGTGGGTGGAGGGGTTTGACCTTGGCTAATGGTGGAAAGTTGGTGTTGCATGGATGAGGTAGAAGAACAATATTAAGGAGTTTTGTAAGAACAAGATTGGGGTAAGTGGGTTGAGGTGGAAGAGAAAATGGTGAAATGTAAGTGATGTTAGGGGAAGTGAAAGGAATACTAAGGGGTGTGAAGGTGGTGGAAGGGATTTGCAATGCCACAAGTGAAGTAGGAATGCTAGTTGGGATCGAGAAAGAGGTAGCTACATAATTAACTTGATGCATAGTTGTGTGAACTTGCGGATTGGTATAAGTTGGTATGGATGTTGTGGTTGAAGGGGGAGAAACTTGAAGTCCTCCTTGGCTTGCATGAATGTTTGCAGATTGAGTATTAGAAGAAGCATGCTTATTGTAAATCTCAGCAATTATCTTTATCACTTGCAAGCCATCATCACTTTAAATCAAACGATAAAGATTGTCAATTGTAGGTATGGCAATGGTGGAAATGTTTTGTAGTGACAAGTATTGTTGTAATTGTACAAAATCCTCATGAATATTAATGACTTTTTCTTGTCGGAGGGAGTTTTTTTAAGTGTCAACATTCATTAGATGGAAAGGTGAAGGAATAGAAGTGGTATTTTCAATTCCTAATGCACCATTGTCCATACTAGGAGTAGGAGCTCATGAGACCCCAAGGTCCACAATGGAAGTGATATCGTGGGAAGCCATGAGTCTAGAACTTCTTCTCACCAAAGTATTATCAGCGAGGCACCAAACACTCATAAAAGTACCACAAAGGATGGGTAAATGAAAATGCAAGCTAATCTAAGAGCCCTAAAATGCCAATAATAGAAATTGTGCTAAATGTAATATCTATCTAACTATAGAAAACAAAAATGTAGACAAATGCCAAAAAAATGCCAAAAAAATTGTTTAAAAAGTGGAGAGGGACTGATTTTCCCTAGGTAGTAAATGAGTCCCAATATGATATTTTGTGTGTTTTTTAGAAATTTTAAGATGATTTTAATGCTCTAGAGAATGCGATCAATGATGCAGAATGTAGATTTTTATGTTTTTTTAACGAGATGCAATGCAAAACTAAAATCTAAATGAAGTTTTCACTAATGTAATATGAAAATTCCTAGAATGCAAAAACAAATCAATTTCTTAATTGAATGTTAATGAAAACATAAACTAAGATGCAATATGTGAATGAAAGAAAAAATACAAAGTGTTCAAAAGCCGGGTTCACCAAAATGAACCATAGATTTTTGGCTTCTTATGGACTATAACTCTTCTAGGGTTTTTCACCTAAAAGGAGAGAGACATGAGTACAAATGCTACTGGTTCATTCAAATTATATTGTGTGCAATGTTTTCTAAGCTAAATGAAGTAAACTAAATACAATTGATTAATTTAAATGGATCATCATGGAAAAAATATGCCCTTAAGTGGCAAAAAATTCAAAAAAATTAGAGTTAGGCAACTAGATGTTAAAATTTGAGTAAGTTATCTATATTATTTCAAAAACATGTAGGAATAGAATTTGTAGAAAATTGAATGTAGTTTCTAAACTACTAGGTTTATTTTTATTTTTTTAAATCTATTTTATGAAAATTTGAAACTTTAATGTAAAGTAATACTTAAATTTTAGTGAAAAATAAGAAGTAGGTGTTTGTCCTAATTCACCCTAACCATAATAAAATGATAATATTTTTTATAAAATTTTAGATAGAAGTAGAGGACTCATGTCCCAAATGTGATGCATATTTGTTTGTAATTTTCTCCAAGTAAATAATTAATTATGATTTTTTTTATTACAAATTTTTAAAAATATAAAAAATCATATGTCTGACCTCCTTAACTTGGTCAAAACTTCATGAAAATCAATATTTATTTTTCTAATCCAATAGTATGTGAAGCATAGAATGTGACACATGTTCTGGATTCAAAAAATGTGATACCATTTGAAAGGTATAGATGTTTTTCAATCAGCCTATCAATTAGGACTTTGGTCGTAATTCAAATAGAAAATGAATAATAATTATTTATTAAATTCAAAGTAAAACATAATTTATATTGGTGGAAAGTTGAGAATCTCCTTCAAAAAAACTTTTTGTTTCATCAATTTTGGGTGAAAAAAAGTCATCAGCCACATACCCTACAAATACCCCTCATATCACCACATTTTGGCCCATCATGATCCTACACATACCCCTATGTTTGAAAACACATTTTGATATGCAAACAATGAAGAAAATGAAGAAAACATACAAAACAAAAAGAAATAAGATGAATCTGAGTGCACCTGGGAAATTTTTGATGATTCTAGAATGTTGTTGATGCTAGTTGAAATCATTGAATTTTCATAGTGGGATTCATTCACCCAGGGTGGCGAATTAATCCTCCTCCGAGTGAAAAAAGTGTCAAAAATAGGTTTTTGACTGTCGAGATCTAGAATCTAACAAAATTAAGATTTTCAGTCCTAAGGTGGGACTCATTCCCCACTGGTGGAAAATTTTTCATCTCCCACATTTCTAAAAAATCAAGAGACAACTCTGCAACACTATATTTGGAATTCACTTATTGTTGGGTTGTCATAGTCAATAATGTAGGAAATGAATAGAAAACCTTCTCCAAACTTGAAATGGATTTGAATTGACTTGAAGCACCTAGTTGACTTGTGAACCAATCTACAACACCAAAATCTTGTTAAATATGCACACAAAAGTCTACAAACACACATGCAATAGGGGAAAAATGGTTGAGGGTTAGCAAATAGGGGTTACCTTGGTGAAACCCTGCTTTTGGTAATTAAACCCTTGATGAAATAATGAAATGTAAGAGAAAGGTAAACTAATAACATGCAATTGCTACCAACTTACCAAACTGTTGATGATAATGCCAATGGATGCTTCAAAGTGCTTGAAGAGTGCTTGAAAATATGTTGTAAAATGCTTGAATACTTGAATGTGATGTGTGATTGAATGCTTGAATGAATAGGGAGATGAAATGAAGTGAAAATCACTTATTTATACAATCTTGTGCCTTAGTTACCCGTTCATACTTCATCATAGGCCGACAACAACTTTTTTTAAATAAAAAACAAAAAGGAAAATTTTAAAATTTTGAATTTGGGGCCAAGGGGGACTCATTTGCCACCCATTCCACCTAGGACTTGAAAAAGTGTGTTGGGAAATATGCTGTATTTAATGTTGTTTGTTTGGATAATATTCAAAAATACACTTAATTAAGTCCTATGAGGGCATAAAGGGACCAAATAAAGCATGAGAAAGGGACAAATAGTGAAGATATACCTAGAAAAGTGCAAAATATTGTTACAAGACTTTACAAAACTTCAATATAGGACTTGATTATTGATGAAAAGGTGGATTTTAGGTGAATTGTAATGAATAGAGTCTGAAAGAATGTAGAAATGTCTTGCAACACTCTCAAAAGATGCCATTATTTGAATTTTAGTACCTTAATATGCATGTTCAAGCCATGTTACAACATAAAATCAGAGAAAATTTGTTCAAAAACCATAAAAAAAGACCTAAAAGGCCATGAAAATGACAAGGGGCCATTTTTCTATGGCACAGTTATTAGAGCCTAGTTCCTTGGAAGGAGATTTACCACTTTTGGAAGGTTTGGAGATTGAACACATGACTAACAGAAATTTTATGATTCCTCTAAAAGATATTCCTGCTTTTGATTATATAAAAGAAGACTCCATTCTTGATAAAGATGGAGAACTCAAAGTTGAGCTTGAAGATATGGAAAGAACTAAAGGTGAAAGCAAAGATATAAAGAAAATTTCAAAGAAGCAAATGAATGTATCAAAAAATTGAGAGAGTTGATCAAGAAGTTTAGAAAAAGGCATAAGGAAGTTAGTGAGTAGTTGAAACAAGCAAGTGAAAGCATCACCAGACTGAAAGTATCAATTAAGGAAAAGAAAATAATTGAATTTTTCTTGAATGAAATGGTGAAAATAAAATTTGAGGAATGCATAAGGCTTGAATAAGAAGTGGTAAATCTGATATTATATCTAGAGAAAGCAAGAAGTTATGAAGAAAAATTCAAAATGAATGATACAAAGATTGATGAGATGATTATAGGTCAGAAAGCATAAAAAAATAAAGATGTCTTAGGATTTGAGAAAGGTGAAAGCCCAAACGTAGATTAGACAACTAATTCAAAAGATAAGATCGATGAAACAAATAAGACTTAAGAAAGTAAGAACAATGGAAAGATATGGAATTAAAGAAATGAAACTAGAAGACCTCTAGTCAGACAACCAAATTCTCAAGGGTACCCATCTTTCAATGGTTTTTTACTATTCTTGCAATAAATTTGGACATAGATCAATGGATTGTAAAATCAAAATGAATCAGAATGTCCCATCCTTTACTAGTCAATGCTTTACATGTAAAATATTTGGTCATAAAGTAAGTAAATGTAGAAGTCAAATGATTCAATTTTTTAATGGTTACTATTATACATGCTATGGATTTGGACATAAACCTAATCAATGAAAATATAGAATGAATGGAAGGAATATTGTTCAAAACAATATCACATGTCACAATTGCAATTGATTGGAAATATTGCTAAATTTTGTAGAAGAAGAAATAGAAAGAAGGATAATCTAGTAAAAAGGAATAAACCAATTAAAAGGGTTGATATAGTTGAGGTAAAGAAGGAAATAGAAAAGATTTGGACAAATAAGGAAGAAATAGAAGACAAGGGAGAATATTTACCATCCTTTGATACAGATGCTTCCTCTTGAAATAAGCCAAGAGTTTTAGTTTAGGAGGAGCCTTAATGCATATCTTTTATCCCCCCACTAGAAAAGAGGTGTTGATGCCAAACTACAAAGATATGTGATGTTGATCAATATGCATGATCTATTGGTGAAGATTGCTAAAGAAATTATGTTGATGAAAAAGTTTGCAAAAATTTGGAAGTTTACTGTGCATACATATTAAGTGTTTCTAGCTTTATGAGTTGAAGCATTTAATGAAGAATTAGGTAAAATCAAAAGGTTAAAAGAAAATTCACTAAGGAAAAATCAATTCAGAAAACCATTTGAAGAGGATCAGAGTTGTGAGAAGAGAATTTGAAGTGCATAAGGCCATTTAGGTTTCAGAGCATCAAAACCCTAGTTTGGAAAACAATGTTAAAAGGGTATTTTGTGAATCTTGTGTGCCCTATATTTTAGAAATATTTATTTGACATCAATTTGAATCTATATTAAGATTTCTACACTAAGCCTGGTTATAGAGATTATGGAGAAACCATAACCTAAATTCAAAAGATACCATGCGAAAGCCATAAAATATGACCCATTAGGTGCATTCTCACATATTCCATATGAGGTTTTATTGACTGGGGATATTAGGGCATACATTCATGAAAAAATGGAAGAGAATTCTCCCAATAAGTTAAGTGATATATGATCAAATGAATTAATTGGTGAGGATTTCACCCTAAATTTAGAATACAAAAACTTAGTTGAAAACAAATTGGATGTGTGGCATTGTTTCCCCAATATATTTTATGATGCCAAGTGGATCAGAATGGCCTTGATTATAATACATGATCAATTTTTGTAGACTGATATTCCTCACATGATCACAAATGAAGTGCTAAGATAGGTCATTAGTGTATGCTCCACCGAAAATGTCCCCATTTTGAAGTATGATAAAAATAAAGAGGTAATAGAGAAAATAGGTGCTACATTTGATCAGAGAACCCTTGCAATAAATCCCAATAGAAATCCATTTGTTAGGTATGTTTCTATGGTTATTGTTTACAAGGTCTACTTT
>VDFB02270651.1:518107460-518191627 GCA_007258455.2 Sequoia sempervirens | reverse complement strand
CTACAAGATTGAGGTATAGCCCTAGGTGGAAAATGGTCAACGTTGACAAACTCTTCCTTATGGTAATTTTAATTAACTTGAATAAATTCTTCCCAAGTCATTCCAAAAGCATCATGCAAAAATTTTTTAACTAGAAATTTAATCAAGCAATGGTGGGAGACAGAGTTATCCCTACCTTTCTACATTTCAACTACCATGATGGAGAGAAGATTGTATACAACATTGGCACATTCATCCTCCTCTTGTGCCTCATGTGGCTCAGAGCTTGAAATGTACTGAATGTGTGTTTGATAAATGTCCCTCACAAGTGATATACATTATAATGTGGACAATTTCCTGCTTCCATGGTTCAGGTAGAGACATTCGTTTTGTGCCCTGCTTGTCGATGCTAATTCACGGGTTGCCATGTAATGTAAATTATGCTCTGGCCAACCTGGCATCCCTAGAGGCAGGGTAATTCTCTCCATCAGTAGGTAACCTTGAAATTTTCACAATTCTCTCCTCGGTCACCACCATTTCTAATCCTCTTATTGTGGCCTTTCCTTCAGAGAATGTTTTAGCGAATTCGAGTGCAATGCCTTCATCAAAGCCATCTAGCTTCATGAAATAGTCAAACTACCCACAACATTGAAATTCTATCAAGCATTGTGCATCTTGCAACAAAGCATCATGAACTGAGGGATTATTCCAAATTAGACCACCTCCCATTGTCCAAAATCACTGTCGCTCTTCAAAATTCCTTTCCTCCTGCAATTCCTCTCTAAAAGCCAACACCATTCTGCTAAATTTTTACTGCCAATGTCAACTAAATTTCCTTCTTTGTCTCTACTTTTTACCTTGTACTGCTTATAACTCAAGACTACAATAGGGAAATTAGGGAATTAAGGTGAAAAAAAAGGTGATAAATGAGATCAAGATTGGCAGCTCAGCTAACATCACTTCACACATGTGAGCCAAATTTTCAAATCATGTTATTTAAATTTTCTAATGTATCCAACTTGTGATTTGATACATGGGTAGTATATTTGCATTTTTAATTCCCCCCAACCTAAATCTGGCCATGTGTCCACACATGTGAGGAGTGTTGAAATGATAGGAAGTACTGGCATATTATGTAATCACCTATAGTAATGTGCCATGATTAAATAAATGCACTTAAAAGGTAATTAAGAGATGAGAATTACCTTGTACATACTTGAGCGTGAGAAGAATGCGGTACAAAGATCATGGGGAGAAAGTACCATTTCACCTTTTTTAGAAATAATTGAGCAATTAATGAAAGTGACATGAAGTGAAGTCAGGAAAAATGGAATGATGGAAGAGAAAGAAAAGGTGATATGGATGGACAGATGGGTGGATGAGTGAAGAAATGGATTTCCACCCAAGTGGAAATATTTATGATGAAAGTATGTACCTTAATTTAACCAAAAGGTGGGATGCAGTGTCACCACTTTTCGCTACATGGAACTCATGTGCTAAACACTAGATGATTTGCTATAGGAACTTTTCCTTGAAGGCTGGTGTATGATATAATTTGAGATGATGACCACTGACAAGTGGCTTGAATTGAACAGATTTAGTGGTGATGAGTTGAATAGCTCCATTAGAAAAGACCTCAGAAATGTCGTACGACCCTAGCCACCTAGTCCACAATTCTCCTGCACCATCCTGCTCCTGCACCATCCTACTGCTTCAAGTCATATAACAATTCCTAGTCACCTAGTTGAAAATTTGCTCCTTATCATGCCATCTCATCCTCTGATTTTGCACTACTTTAGTGTGGTGCAAGGCTACTCTTCTTATTTCATCCAAGACTTTTAGCTGCATGACTCTAATTTTTTTCCTAAGACTATTCCTATGGCATAATCTAAGGCATCTACATGAATGTGACTAGGTCCCTTTAAAATAGGAACATGGGTCAAGGCTTCCTTTAAATAAGGAAACGCTCTATCACAACCTTTTGTGGATTGGAATTTAACATATTTTGTTAGGAGAGTGTACAATGGCAAGGGGAGATGGTCTTTCTTAGTGGCAATGTTAAGTTCTTTGTAATCAACAAAAACTCAACACTTCCCTCCCTTCTTTGGCATGATCACAAATAAAGACATCCACTAGTTGTCTGAGATAGTATAGATAAATCTAGCAGCTAACAAATTCTGCAATGTTGTTTTAAAAGTATTTCTCAATGTAGGGTTGATTCTTTGTTGAGGTTTCCCTACTGGTTGATGATCATCCCTGATGTATACCCTATAAGTGCAGAGCTTAGGATCTAGTCTCTTCATATCATGATAGTCCCATGCAAGTGCATGTTGATGAGACCTCATTAAATATGCCAATTGCAATTGTTGTTCCTCACTTAACATGTTATAAATATTCAAATATCTTCCTTTAGAAACTTGTATTTGAATAATCAATTCTATAATAGTTGTTTCACTAGCACATGGTACCTTGAGTTCATATGGCAGCATGGTACAAAATATGCCTCTTACTATAGGAAGTTTATCTCTAGATAGATTGGTTGTAGGAAGAGTGGTTGTAGGAAGTTCATTCATAGGTGGAGTGGCTACAAGAAGAAATAGAAAAATAGGTAGAAGTTTTTTCATGGGATTAGGAGAACTAGATGATGCTTTCCCAAATTTACAATAGTTTTGGACTATACTGGGTAATACTTCATTTCCACACTAATACATTTTGATCAATTTTTCGATGATAGCCCATCGGAATTTCGACGGTTCGTCGTCAAAAAATTGATCAAAATGTATCAGTGCCATCTTGAAGCTATAAGAAAGGACTTCTACCTAGCATCATGAGTTGTGCCACTGAGTTAACTTCCTTGACTTCCTCACCAACACTAATGATGCTTTCCCAAATTTACAATAGTTTTGGACTATACTGGGTAATACTTCATTTCCACATTGATACATTTTGATCAATTTTTCGATGATAGCCCATCGGAATTTTGACGGTCCGTCATCAAAAAATTGATCAAAATGTATCAGTGCCATCTTGAAGCTATAAGAAAGGACTTCTACCTAGCATCATGAGTTGTGCCACTGAGTTAACTTCCTTGACTTCCTCACCAACATGTGCCCATAGAGAGAAAATCATGAAGTTTGCTAGATGCTCCCAAGAGTCTAGAATTACCACAAGGTCTTCTACTATATCATCAAGCTCCATAGTAGAACTATCATCAAGCTACATGATAGTAGGAGTTGGTCTTATGCTTGCAACATTTGGTTGTTGTAGGATTTCCTTAGCCATCACATTGATTGTCGCCCCTAAATCACTCATGGAACTCTTTACTTGAATTCTATGGATAAAAACTGCTACTATAGGATTATCTAGATCATTGTACTTGGAAATGGTCACTTTTCCAAGCATGATGTCAGCAAGCTATCTCATCACATGGACTGTAGTCAAGTCCTTCTTCCTTCCTAGCTTCTTGAGGCATGCTCTGTTGACCACCTTTCCATATATATAGGAACATTTTTCATGGCCTGAAATAGGGGTATCTAGACACATATGTGATTCAACTGCTCCAAGATGTCAAAAGTTGTATCTTCCTTTTCTTCCTTATGCTTGGAAACTTCCAATTTCTAAGGAAATGGTGGCTCTTATGCAACCTTCATAGTTGGAACTGGTTCAGGATTTTTAGGTATGACTGGCTGAATGAGATCATTCAAAGGTTCCTCTTCCTTTTCCACAGGTAGCTCAATGATGATGGATGTGGAAGGAGTTGGTATAGTAGTTCCTAAATGTAGATGAATGTTACTCATACTCACAACACATACAAAAAAATTATTTGGATGAATAGAATATACTGTTTGTTATTGTGGTTTGTTATTTTGGTTTGGTGTGGGATGAGCTAGTAGCTAAGCAGGTTTGGGTGCATGGGTGCTACCACGATAGTGATTTACACTTTCTGGAAGATCCTGATTTTTGCTGAAATCACATATTTTTAGAAAATATAATTATTTAAGCCTTGAAAAGTTCCATTTAAAGGATTCCAATTGAAGAGTTTTTTATCAAACCACCTTAGACCAATCCCCCTTGGATAGAACCCTACTAGTTTTAAACCATACCTATAATGAGGCCTTCTTTACACCTATCAAAATGTTGATAAAAAATAACTTTTGATTTACCTTTAGGGGGATCAAATTAATTCATTTAATTTTTTTTTTGTATGTAGTCCTTATTATAAGCTTCTGAAATAGTATAATTTTAATTAAATTAAATTTTATTATTATATTTATTTTTTATTTCTTGTGAATGTAGGTTTTTCACCAAAAATCAAGCTCTATGTTCTGCACATGTGGAAAAATAGAAAATTATCAAAAATTTTTTTTAAAATGTGAGTGCACCAAATATTGAATTCCTTGATCCAAAAAAAATAATAAATTGAATTTCAATACATACAAAAAAATTTATGTGTGATATAGTTTGCCTATGTATGAATTGTAATTGGTTTGACTTTGAAATTTGATTAAGGAAACAATATTCAATAAAAAACTATGGAACCAATTGGAAGCACTAGATATCATAGTTACAAATGTGAAATAAAAGAAATTAGAATTTTATCCTTCATGGAAAAAATGTTATGTGTTATACGGTGAGCATCACTCCTTAAAAATGGTGTTTACTGAAAAAAACTAGTTTTTGAAGGAGATGGAAAAATATGTGCAATCTGATTCTAAATTTTTTGAAAAAAATTATATATTTAGACTCTATAGACAAAATTTCAAAAATCACTAGTTTTCATTATCTTCAAATTCCTCATGGTTTAGCCGCTATAGGTGTCAGCAAGTGAAGATTTAGTTAAAAAAATAGTTTAGTGTCTAGTTTGGCCAAACATTGTAAACTAGTATTGTGGGATCACCTGCATTGGAGCTTGAATTAGTAGGTGGAGGCATTATAGTAGACTACTGGGGTTGAAAAGTTAGTTGCATGCAACTGATTGTCTAGTTTGGCCCAGAAAAAGGTAGTGGGTCCAGTGACATAACTTTTCTTGGAACCCAGGGCTTCCTCTGTGCAACAAGGTAGACTTGATCTTCCTCAGTCTCAAGTAGAGTCATGCCACCTTGCATCTACATTCCTTCTTCTTTTTTCTATAATGAGGGTAGTATTCTGCCAATGTTTCCTTTGCCTCTTCATGTTTTTCTTTGGATTGAAGTGTGTCCAACTAAGTAGCTAGATTTTTTGCAACATCTTGCTTGAAATCTGCCAATAGATTAGTAATATTCATCCTTGAAATTCAACTAGTGGATGACTCATCCACATAAGAATGATGAGTTCTCTCTTCCTCTGAAGTTGTTCTAGAATAGTTCTGACATACTTTCTTGATATCTTCCCAAGGAACTTGATTGATATCTCTTTCTATCATTAGGTCCAAAGCATTAGTGCAACTCTTGTTGATTCCCTTCAAAAAAAGCAGCTTTTGTGATTCTTCATTGAGTGCCTAATGTGGAGATTTCTGCATGTAGAATAGAAACCTAAAAATGTAATCTTCCAAGCTCTCATATTTCTTCTGTTGTAGCCTAAAGGCATCACTTCCTCTCATATCATTTCCCTTGTAACATTCCTTGTATTTCCCAAGGAACTTCATCTTTATGTCCTCCCAAGTTTCCATGACATCTCTACCTAGACTCATAAACCATCCTAATGTAGCTTCTTTTAAAGTTGTGGGAAATAGCTCAAACCTCGGACTATCAGTGGTATAGTCAAACTTTCATAGAGCATGTCAAACTCAAACAAGAAGGTATCACCCATGTCTTCTTGATGAATTCCCAAGGCAAAGGGGATTGTCAATCTGGTTGTGATCTCTAGTGGAGGCTTCAAAATTAGTTAGATCAGCAAAAAGGGAAATGGTTCTTCTTCTTCTTCTTCTTTGTTTCTAGGAAGATTTGGAATCTCAACTAGTTACAACATCAACTCAAGATCAGCTATCTCACAGAAAGAATGAGCAAAAAAATGGTAGAACACTACTCATTTAAGCAAGGGGGTATTCTAAGATCAATTCAAGAGGAGTACTAAATAGATAAACTACCAATTACTCCCAAGAACTTCCTAGCTTGACACCACCCCCAACAATGACGCCAAAAATGTTAGCCATCTATAATGATCTCACAACTAAGCCTTTACAACCATGATTCAGAGATTGGAGATCTAACATAAATAGCCATTCAATCATCATGGAGGTGCATTTCACTTGTCAACCTAGCAATGTGAACTTGAAATGGGTCAACACTATATGTGCACTAGGGGCTCAAGTAGTCATTGCATTCTACAGCTAAGAAACACAATGTTGAAAGTAAATAGCTAAAAGGAAATAAAGCAAATGTTGGACATCAACCAACAACTATGTTGAATTGAAATGCATAATAGGAATAAAAGATCTGAGTAACAAATAGGAACTACATTGTTTTCTTTGGTTGTAGGAATAGTAGATGCGAGATTTTGAACTAAGTACAGAATAGGAAATACTAGATAAGATAATTAATCTAAAGAAAGGATTATTCACCAAGTGGGCCCCCTTGGATGAGTATCCACTAAAACCGATACAAACTCAAATGCTCAAATTCAAACTATCATCTCATTCATTGAAAAAAATGCAAAACAGAGTAACAACATGGTTGTACTAAAAAGTAGAGAATTCTCAATACATCATCAATGTCATTTTCCAACAATGATCAAGAGCTAAGAACCCCCAAGAAGAAGATTCAAATCCTTATTTAAAATTCCAACTAAACAGGGTGGTTAAATCCCACTAATTGAGAGCATGCCATTTAGGGAAAGTGAGGAAAAGAGTGGCAAAGCGGTTACATCTGCAAGGAATCCAGTCAGACATGCATGCCTAAACATGGATACAAGGTGATTACAATTGACTATTGTGGGGAATCCACTGTCATTGTCCTCCAGTTGACTCCTTTTAATGATTCCCCTACATGACCATCTAACAGTTTTCTTTCTCAACTTAGTATCCATAAATCATGTCCTGCATAGCAATGTCAGTATGCATAATAATTGCACATCTATAATCACCTTAAAGAACATTCATCAACCATGCAAAAAATTAATATAGATAATCCACATAATATGCCACTGTCATTAGAACTTTGCATAGATAAGGTTAAACCCAATGTCAGCACTTGGTTTGAGAGAAACATTAAGAAAATATTAACACTTAACTATTAAAGTTCACAATACTACCAACAAATGGACTATAAATTCTACCCAAAATTTTGACGAAAAACTAGGCTCATTAGGTACCACCGACACATATAATACCCATCACTAGTTCATTTACTCTCTACATAAAAGAAGAAATATTTTCATCTTTTCCCATTTTAATTTTTTCATACTTTCCTTTCAAACTCTGTAACTTAGCCATCTTTACATGTCCATCTCCTTCATACACAGTTTCTAGCTTCATCCAAATCTTGAGCTATCTTCAGACCTATCACATTTGTCATTTTTGAATCAGTTAGAGCACTCTGCAAAGCTTCCAAATCCCTAACATTATTCTCAACTTCTTTAATCTCATTATCAGTGGAAGGACCATTATGAGGAATAACATATGGATTCTTTGTAATCTTCCAGAAGGGTTCTCCAATACATATCAAATGACATTCCTTCCTAGATTTCCATAATGAGTAGTTTGTTCCATCGAATCTAGGACTATCCTTCTTGTATGATGCTATCTCAAATCACCTCAAGCTTTTAAACTTCTTCAAAGTAACCCACTCTGATACCAATTGTTGGCAAAATAGGGAAAAACAACTTAGAGGAGGGGTGAATTAGTTGTCACAAAATATTTAAAATTTTCAAACTTTAACTTAATCTCAGATTTGATGATTGAATAATAAAACATAAACAATCAACACATCATAAACATAGAGAACACCAATATTTTTTATGTGGAAACCCTATTAGGGGAAAAACCACGGTGAATGTTAGTCCACAATATTATATCCTATTAAAAGTATAATGAAAAATAATGGGAATGCTCATGCATTTAGGCACACTACCTAGAGATCACTACTCAAATACAAGAGGTTTGACTACCCAACAATACACAACAATACAAATTAGATCTGCAAGGTATGAACTGAGAAAATAGCTTCTACACAAGCCCGGTTATAGTTCTAGTTAAGCACAAAAAATCTTCTTCACACTCTGCTCTACAATCAAATGCTTTTATCACTATTCACACACTTTATCTTTCTCTATATTTTCTTCACTTCATACACACACTAACTTCACTCAAAATATCACTCTTATATATCCACAACATGAAATACATCAACAACTTAGTTGGCCAAAAATATAAAACATATTTACAATGTCAGCCCAAATTTACAAATAAATTTTAAAGTGAATCAAACACCATTGGCTAATATTATGATGAGACCCAAAACAATATCCTCGAGTGCACGAAACATTAAAATTTTAATCTTCAAGCATCTGCAACACGTTACAGCCATCATGTCAGCCAAGAACATGAAAACTTGATCATACGGAGAAAAATATTTGACCACAAGCACACCGATCAACATAAATGTACAACAAGGATAGAGAATGATCTAGAAGCATCCAAAAACAACAAGAACTAATAGAGAATCATCTGCAACAATAGAAATCACAAGAATCACATAAACTTCAATCAAGAACACTCATAAAACCCACACAATTGTTCATAACATGATCAAATCTTCATGTGGACCTCTAAAACTTCTGATAGATGATCTAGATACTCTTAAGAATAAACCCTTTAGTCCAAAAAAACTGATATACAATGTATAGAACAAAACAACTTCATGACATTAATTGTTCCACTGACAACTTGCAACTCTTCCTTTAACAATTTTCTCAATATCCTTGACATATGCAACCTTCAATACAATAATGCTAATATTGTTGACATCAATGACAACCACATAGAAACAACACATCCACAACATCCAACAAGTGATATGAAAGAATTCATGGGAACATGAATCAACCAACAATACTAAAACCTTTCAAATGAGAGATGTAATTAAAATAATTATCATATTTCTACAATATAATAAATACAAAATTATCTATAATGGATGAGATGACTTAGATATGAAGGAAATAATTAAAACCTAATAAAATCCTAATACAAACTAAGATCCTAACAATTGTTTTAATTAGATGATATGAAACACAAAAAATAAATGACTTAAGTAATTGTTAACACTTTGTGCAGCCTATTGACACAAGAAAATTATTAGGGTTTTATGGAATTTCCTAAAAGGATTAACTCACTCTAAATAAAACCCTAAACCCTTTTTGTATAGTCTACACTTTATTTTCTAACCATGTAATATTCCTAACCCATTGCATTATTTTAAGTTATATTTTTGTGCCCTCAAAATCATTTGTTTTACCAATCCCCTTATCTTAGTGACTAACATAGCCAATATGTCACATTCCCTTCAAAAATACTCAAAGACTTCCTTTAGTTTTATTGTATGGTGGTCCCTACCATTGTCTTCTTGGCATCCAAGTCACTATTTTTTATTGGCATCCATGTGGCCTTTAGAATATATGAGACTCATAAAATTTCACTCGTGCACTATGATTCCATGTGTCACTCTCGATTACATGTGCTTTCCTCACAAATAAAGGTTACATCGTATCTAGGTGGTAAGATCTTTTTTGTAGCATATTCATTTATTTCATCACCACTTCTTGAAGAAAGAGAAAGGTAAAGATGTGTTAGTGTGCTATGTTTCCATGCATCATCTACTCAACATGCACTCGAGTAAATTCTTAAGCATTCTCAAGTATCAACACAAGTGACCAAGAACCAAATTTCATGTCCCATTTAAGCACATTTTCTCCTTTATAATATATCTTCATTTTTTGTGTGAGCCTCAAATTTGCACCGTTGTGCTTTGGTGAGACAATGATTCCATTATTCCACCTCCAACCTAGTCTTCAAGCTTTCAAATCCCATCTCTTGGCAATACATGGTGATTTCTTATTGTAGCACATGCTTTCTTCATAATGTGAGATCATTTCTAAAGCTTAGTCTAAAGTTGAAATCATGCACTTAATTGTTGCAAGTCAACTTTGGGGTGAGGTTGTCCAACGTAGCTATTTTCTCCATAAATATTGCTTTTTCTATGGTGGGCTAACCTCCTTCCAAGTGACATCTTATCATTTCAACACTCTCATCCTTCATAGTGAAAATTCATTTTCAAATATTGGGTCAAAGATGCACTAATCAAATCTATTTCCACTTTGAAAACATGACAACCAAGTCTTCCAGCAAGTCCACCAACCCAAGCAAGATCTATGGGGTCCACCGCCAACTCAAGTTCACTTATCTATGTTGGTGTGAATAAATGTCTTGTATTTAGTTAATTTACTTACTATGAACTTAGGGGACATATTCACATGTTAAGTTTACTTAGGTAATAAGATTCCTTCTAGATGTCTTAGTTTTCATGTCTAGACTTTACCTTATCCTAGGGAGTTATGATATAGTTGTATCATGTTATAGGATTGAGATACTTGTCATAATCTTGTCCAATCCTATCTATCACCTTACCTTTACAAGTAAGGCATCTCATGTACATTTTTATATTCAACCATATTCAATATTACATTGTTGAAGAAACTATTCTTTCCATTTTCTCTCTTGTGGAAGAATTTTTTTTTAGAAACTATTCTTGGGGGTCTTGAGTGATGAGTTTATTTAATAGTCCATTTCCTGATGTTTTTATGCATGCTTTAATAAATTATCAGACAATCTTTGTAAACATATTCCTATTCTATGTTACCTTTTTATTCTTATTATACCACCTTGGACTTGAATTATAGTAATGGAAATATAGTTATGATATAGTAGCATTGCATGGTATATATGTGAGTATGTATGTAATGTGGCTGGAATTATTTATTTAATCATGGTAGCTATATTTTTTTATATGTTTTGTGGATTAACCTCTTGCAGCCCAAAAGGACACTATAGTCCATAGCAATTGGAAGATGTAGCCCATAGAAAAAGGATGACTTGGACAACAAAACAAGGGAAGTTCTAGAACAATCTGAATGCATTAACTATAGTGTAAAGACACTTGATGGAGTTAGTCATGCATCATTATGATTTTTAATAAGGCATTGAAGAAGAATAATTCTTTTGTTGATAGGATTCTGAATAACTAATTATGTATTCCACATCTAGATCTATTTTATAGAGTTCTAATTCCATCTAAACTCTTGTTTCTAAAGTTCAATTATAGTTTACATAATTTAATCTTAATTACATACTCTGATATCTAGTGAGTTGTAGTTAATGATTTCAGTTAAGAGTTGTGTTTAGAATAAACACCCCCATGTTTGTATATAGCCAGTGGTTGAGTCCTTAGATAGTTAGTTGGATAAGTATTTTTTTATCAATTACTTCTAAGTTTTAGTTATCATCTACATAAATGTAGGTTATTCAAAAATGATTTCCTTGAATACAATATTTGAGCAAGATTTTATGTGATCTTTTGAAATGTGTAATAAATTAAGTTTAATTTCATATGGATGCACAGAATCTAAGATTTAGATTTGGTTTTAGTTAAGAAGATAGACACTTGAGCACACCACTGAAGGTAACTATTCTTCACTACATTTATAGTTTTTTTTATTTCTATTTATTAGTGATTTCTATTGATCATTGCTTTATAAATATATTGGAAGTTAGAATAAATTATCATATTGTGATTATCATTAATTATTTATCATGTGCATGAATTCATGCAATAGACTTGAAGTACTATGAAGGATAGATTAAGTTTAGTTACTAGTTTTGAATAGTTCTTAGTTAGTTTCAGTAATTTTCTATTAGCAGTAATTTAGGTACAAGTTATCCTATAGGAACCCATAGCCATTAATGTCAGTTTACTTCTTTCACTGTTATACATTTATAATATTTTAAAACAAGTAGAATGCCTTTAGTAGGATAACCTAGGTAACATCAGGTCTTTGAAGGTATATATAGTGCAACACCATCACAAGTTTACAAACCTAGGTTGACAATTTAATGAAGTCTTTACAATGTTGAGTGGATTGTTCAACTAGTCATTCTTATAAATTGTGTGGTTTATACCAAGTTTATAGGACACTAGTTTAGACTCTACATTTTTTGTGCCATTTCTAGGGATGGTGCTACCTTCATAGACTTATATTTTCAAGATTTCATAGTGTACAATTTTTTTAAGCAGTAGAACTGTTAGAGTTAATCTTTTTCAACATACTAGAAAGTTAAACTAACATTGTGTAGGACCACTTCTATGGAAAGCCATATTTATTGTATGTGGAGGTAGATAGACTCTTTGGGTATATTCCTCCCCTCTACATGCCAAGAAGCCATAGCAAAAATTGGCGACTGCAGTACTCAAAGCGAGGGTAATACTGAAGAAGAAATTTCCCTATCACCAACATCTAGCACACCAAAAGAGGGGACATGCCAACCATGGGTGATGTAGTGAATGATCTTGAATGTGTGACTTTTTATTTTCTAATTACCAACCAAGAAAGGGCTATTGTGTTGAAGAATATTCCTCCTTCAACATTATCATTCTCTTATGGGCTGGTGACTAAAGATCTAGAAATATTTTTGTTTGAATTTGGTGTTCTATTCAAGAGCTATGGATATACTTATGATGCTCATAGGCTCAATATCTTCACTGCCACTCTAAAATATGTAGCCTTGAGATGGTTTATGGGATTAGGAAAGGATGTTATTCTTGGTTGGGATACCATGAAAAAATTATTGTTGGATAAGTACCAAGACTATTGTATAGGACTTGATAGGAGGAGAGATGACATTTTCAAAATGTCACTGAAGGAGGATGAGCCATTAGAAGACTATGTGGAGAGATTTCATTTTTTTTTAAGAAAAACCCATAGAACAAGTTATCTGAAGAATCCCTAAAGTTAGTAATTTTTAGGGGATTCAAGGAGGACTGTATGGATGCTCTTGATCTTATTGGGCAAGGGGATATCTATCAAATAGCATTTAAACATATCTACAAGGTCTATATAAATTACTCCAAGATCTTCACTAAGAGGCCAAGAGGAGAGAGGACATCCACCATTGGAAAATCATCAACTAGGGTTTCAAAGATAAAGTTAAGTAATTTTCTATCTAACATGGAGGATATTATCATTCATCTTGCCACTTAGTTGGACACTCTCCATATAAAGATTAATCAAGATGAATTTGAAGCAATGCTTACTGAATACTTCCCCAACTGTAGGAAACGAAAATAAAACTATAAATTCAAGAGGGTGGCTAGTATTCATCAAGAAAAAATAGATAAATATAACTTTTAGCCACTTGAAGGATAGGATGGATGGCTATTTTACATATTCCAAAGAAGGACATGGAAAAAAATACAAGGTATACCACAAGAACCTCTTAATTTCAATTTATATTTCCCATTGGAAGTCAAAAAAATTCTACTTGGAGTTCCCATCCTTGCTCAAACAACCAAAACCAATGGCCAAAACCTTGAGAATGACAACAACCTCAGTAAAATTGGAACAAAAAAGAACCAAATTCTTGGTCACAAAAATATTTACAAGGTTCTAATTACAATTATCAATGGCCAACTTAGCAAAACCAGTGGCAACCACAATGGAAAAAATATCAATAGTGGTAGTAGTAAAACATGAATTATTACCAACCTATACTTCCTCAAACATAGCAAGAAGCCATTATGCCTCCATCAAATCCAACATAATAGACACCCAAATCACCACAATTACCTTCCCACCTGAAACCTAACCCTAACAATAAGCTTTCGCAATAGGCTTATAATAATGAGGCTATGCAATACTCCACCTATGGGGTAGACGTGAGTGATCCCCACCTCAAGTTAGGGAAACAACTAGCTAGACCTTCATCCCCTCAAATCACTAAGATGGAGGATAAGGAAGTTGTAGTTGAAGCTTAGGACAAATCACCTTTGGAACTTGAGACAAATTAGGTACACCAAACTACCTCAACTCCAAAACCTCCTTTCCCTAAACACTTATCCATTCAAAATAATCAAACCCAAGATGAGATAGACTTGTTGGGTCAACTTAGGGATGTCAATATCAAGATCCCTCTCATCAAATATATTAAGGATATTTTGATCTATACCAAGAAATTCAGGGACCTGTGTCTTAAGAAACCATGAAGGAAAAGGAAGGATCCTCAAACAGTTCATGTCATAGGAAACCTTATCGATATCATGCTAGGGAAAATAACTGTCCCTAAATACATAGACCATGGTAGTCTAGTAGTGGATGTTAAGATTAATGGGACCCTTATCAAGAATAACTTGATAGACTTATGGGCAGAAATCAATGTCATGACTAAAGAGACAATGCAATTACTTCAATTTTCCAACCTTATACCTATACAAACTATTCTACAATTGGTTGATAGGTCAATAGTCAATCCTAGAGGAATCATTGAGGATTTAGTTATTGCATTAGATTCTTGGGAATACCCTATAAACTTCATACTATTATAGCCAAAGGTTAGTCTTGTAGGATATCCACTCATTCTAGGAAGACCATGGTTAGCTATATTTGATGCATTCATAGGTTGTAGGTCTGGCAATATGATAATATCTAATGTGATTGTGACCAAGAAAATGTCCCTCTATCCTCCAACCCATCCTTATGTTGATCTTGAGAAAACTATTTGGCCCAATTTGGATGAGGAAGATAATTATTCCCTACAGACTTTGATGACAATAAAACACAACCCTTTATTGGATGATCATGATGAAGATGAGTTGATTTCTCATATAATATAGAATGACTACAGTAGGATTCCACAACAATAGGATTGTATCTCATGCCTACAAGACCCTTTGAAAAGCATTATACCTACCAATTCCTTAGAAGAAATATCTCAAATATGTCATTCCTTACATTTACAACAATGTGTACCAATAATTCTTAGCCTTGAACTCTCATCCATGCAACAATCATCCAAAGAACTAGAATTTATTCTAGGAAAAATGATAAACATAAACAATGAATTGATTGAAGATTAGTAGAATTCCCTAACTACTATGCTATCGGCACACACAATAGCATATGAATGGTACTAACATGATATGAAGGTTATATATCCAAACTTGTGTATGCATAGGATCTATATAAATGATTGTTATAGGCCCATTAGACAACCTCAAAGATTAATGGAACCTACATTGAGAGAAATAGTCAATGGGTCTCACCTTTAGTCATTTCTCCCAAGAAAGGTGGAAAATGGAGGGTATGTGTAGATTATAATGAACTATGAATAACCAATCAGAAGGACCACTTTCCATTGCCCTTTATAGATCAAGTGCTTGAATTTTTATCAAGAAAGAAATACTTTTCATTCCTACATGGTCTTAGTGGTTACAATCAGATAAAAAAATATCTAGAGGAATAGGAGAAAATAACATTCACTTGTCCATGGGATAGTTATTCCTACTTTATTCAACCCTTTTGCTTATGTGATGCCCTGGCTAATTTATAGAGGGAAGAGCTCAACATATTTTCTAATTATGCTCATGAATTTATGGAGATATTTATAGATGACTTCACTACATATGGGGAAACATATGAGGAAGCCCTTATCAATCTAGAAAATATTTTAAAGAGGTGTAAAGAACACAATTTGTACATCAATACAATGAAAAATGATTTATGATGATGACTTAGGGAATTTTTTTAGGGAATTTCATATCTAGTGCAGGCATTCAATTTGATCCACATAAAATAGAGATCATTTCTTTATTACATATTCCATCGAAGCAAAGAGATGTTAGAAGCTTCCTTTGCCATGCTAGCTATTATAGAAGGTTCATTAAGGGATTTAGTAAGATTTTTGCACCATTGTTTTTTTGTTGACTAAGGACATGGGATTTGACATCAGAATGCCAACAATCCTTTGAATAACTAAAAAAATCCTTAATATAATCACCTATTTTGAGGGTCCCAAATTGGACCTTACCCTTGAATATACATACTGATGCTTCAAAATTTGTTATTGGAGTAGTTTTGGGCCAGAAAGAAGGTAAAAAATAATATGCAATTTACTACATTCACATGAATCTTTAGGAAGCAAAGCTAAATTATACTATTACAAAGAAGGAGATGCTAGCAATAGTGTATGCCATCAATCAATTTAGGCATTCCATTACTAGTTATGCATTTTTTGTCCACACTGACCATAAAACTATTAGTTATTTAATGAAAAAGCCTATAGTAGGGGGTAGAATAATTAGATGGTTGGTCCTTCTACAAGAATTTGATATCAAAATAGTGGATAAGCCTAGTAAGGCTAATGTAATAGTAGATTTTTTTTCAAGGTTTCCAACACAATCAATAGGAGTAGTGGATGACTCATTTCCAGATGAGCACTTCTTTTCTCTTAGTGTACATATACCCTAGTATGCTAACATTGAAAACTATTTAGTGATAGGGAAGACTCCACCATGCTTTTCTCCAACATAAAAGAGATAGCTAGTACATAAGCATTTTCTGTACTCTTGGATATCTAGTTACTTTTTTTACAATGGCCCTCAAATATCATGAGAAGGTTCATAAGGGAAGATGAAATCTTTGATATCATGAAGTATTTCCATGATGAACCATGTGGGAGTCATTTTTTAGCATAAATAATAGCATTCAAAATCATCACAACTAGTTACTACTAGAAATCTTTACCCAAAGATTATATCAAGTATACAAGGAGCTAAGACAGGTGCTAAAGAATAGTTAAACCAATGAGTGATGAAATTCCATTACAACCTTAGTTAATCCTAGCTCCCTTTGACAAATGGGGTCTAGAATTTATTGGGCCAATATCACCTAATTATAATAGTAAAGAATACATTATTTTTCACTAATTAATTTACTAAATGGGTAGAAGTGAGGGCATTACAATTTGCCAAAGATCCATGGAAATGTGGCTAAATTCTTGTATCCAGACATTTTTACTGAGTATGGAGTACCTAGAGAGATAGTGAATAATCAAGGTCTACAACTCAATTTAGACCTCATTACCAAATAAGTTGAAGAGTATGAAATAAAGCACAAAAATTCAACACCTTATCACCTTCATGCCAATGGCTAGGTGGAGGTTACCAATAGAGAAATTGAATAAAATAAGTCCTCCCAATAGAATTTTAGTACAAGACCTTAAGAACAGCTATGGAGTTGGGAATGGATCTCATAGAAGCTCAAAAGGATAGGTTACACCACTTAAATGGACTAGATGAAATAAAGATGGAGGTCATCCATCACACTAAGATAGTACAACACTAGAGGACAAAGTGGCATGACCAATACATCAAGACAAAGTAATTCAATGTAGAAGGCTAGACCTTATTGTATGACTCAAGATATATGGATTTCAAAGGGAAAATCTAATCCAGGTAGTTAGGACCTTATGCAAGATCAACTAAGTCTTTTCTAATGGAGCAGTAAAGTTGCACACCCAATAAGGTTTTCTCTACTGGTCAATTGCCATAGATTAAAACTTTGTAAGAAACTAGTACAAAAGGAATATTTTATTCTTTATCTCATTCAATGGTATGGTACTCTTAGTGATCTAGATATAGGTTTAGAAACATAGAGTGATGCCTTAGTAGCACCAAATGTACCAAGTTCTTTAGGTTACTTAGTGATTGAGCTACACCACTCAACCATTGAGATCACTCAGGTTTAATTTCTTATTCCATCTCACATGCATACACAACATAGGTACAATGATGTATATAATTTCTCCATTGGGACCTATCTTATATATACACATATCACCATTCAATAAGAGCCCTATTTTAGTAGCGACCTATACCACAAAAGCTATCACAAATCAAAGGTACTTGATACCAAAGGTAGTCATAGTGTTGTCTAGCAAGAAATTTAAAAAAAAATTGGCACCGCATTAATTGAAATTTTTACCTTCCATACCTTATTGACCTCACAAATGAAACATAATTCTAATTGAAATAAGTAGCTACAACACACTTATTTTACATCACATTTCCAATTCAAATTTTAGGCTTTTGAATTGTCACATCACTAACCATTATCCATTTATTCCATTTCATGAGCTTATACACAACACCTCATCATCCACTCACCTGCATTTAATTCTTGTCACATCAAATCATCCTATGGATACATTTTATTCATCTCACACATGTGGCATTCAATTAATCACCTTTAATAGGTACACAAAGTATATTACCATAATTTTCATAGATTTCTTAACACTTTCATTATGTATTTCCATATTGAATCAAGCATGTGATATATTCTTAACACTTATTTCCATATATAATCTAATGATACCTTTTCCTATCACAAGTTAAAGTGAGGTCATTTCAAACCTTAAGTTGAGGGGAGGGTACAATATCAATCAATGTTTTTTTTTTCACCACCTAAAATCAAATGCAAACAAATATATATGACATGCAAACCCTTTTTGTCCTAAAATTGCACCTGGAGTACTTGAAACCCTAAAGCCACAAGCTAAACCTACAAGATAAATTTATCCTATCTCACCTATGGCTTCACCTACTCATATCCAAGGTGAAAAGGAGGAGTGTAATGTGCCGAAGTTTAGGTCATCAGCAGTGGAAGAAACCCCATATTCCTCAAAACAACCTCAATCCAACAAAAGAAGAGGTAGTAAATCAAAAAAATACACAACTTCTGAAACACAGAAGAAAAGAAGGATGTTCAGAAGAAAAATGATATTCAAAAGGAGAAACCTATGCTAAGGCAGTCAGGCCACCTAACAAAGAAGGGTGTTATGAGGGGCAGTGTGGAAAATATTGAAGAAGAAATAAAGGGCAAGGAACATCAGGAAGAAGATGTGATGTAGGATGAAACAAAATTAGAAGGGAAGGGAAATACCCTTGTAAATGTACATACACCTATAAATAGGAAGGGGTTTGTGCCCACCACTTTTTATTCAAACTTAGAAAATGCATTTTTTTCCATGAAAATATAAGAGAAAAACCCAAAGATTTCTATGAGATGAAGACTATGATTGTACACAGGGTGGTAATGAAAATATTTTGGAAACAAAGAATTTTTTTATAGAAGATGGAATGTCAAGAAGGAGCTTTAGGAAGCTCTAGATAGAATTAAATGTTTGGAAGAACTAGTGTAGGGTTATGAGAAGAAAGAGAAAGAAAGGGAGACACAAATACAATAATTGGAAGAGAATTTGCAAACATATGGCCATGGTCCAAAGTTGGACTATTGGAACAATTGGCCATTATAGTCCAAGAGCACCATGAAAACTTGAATCATATATTTTTGGCACTACAAGACTCTCTAACTCTTCTAGGGTTTTTCACCTAAAAGGAGAGAGGTGGGCGAAAAATGCTAGCTAGGTTCTATTGGAACTGTAAATTTTTGATGATTATTCATGTTGTCCATACCCATGTATTTCCCAAATGAGTCCTACCTTGGGCACATTTTCCTCTTTTCATAATATTTTTGCCCATATTTTTCCCATATAGCTCCTTACATTCTATTGAGTCTTGATTAATTCCCATAATGGTCTCTATCGGCATGAGAATACCAGGGTCTCCCCAATCCTTTTGTGTTTTCTGCTAATAAACGTCTGTGTTGTCTTTCAGCAAGACATTTTTGGTGTCACAGCAATTGAATTTTACTTATAGGCACCTATCGGCGTAACATTCATGTGGTTTTGGCGATAAGGAAAAGGATACACATTTCAGCAAGAGTTTGGTCTTCAGCATGTTGTTTCACTGGGTGCTTTATGTCTCGCCAACCGGCATGTATGGAGGTACATCGATATGAGTTAGAGATATCAAAGTGAGGTCTTGGTGAGTGACCTTCGGTCTCGCAGACATTACACAAGTGGGTTCCTATCAAAAGGCTCATCGGTGAGAGATGTTTTCTTCAAAATAAGTCATAGCAATTTCAAAGGGGTCTCACCGACCAACATAAGACGAATACCTCAACAAGACTAGTGTGACTTCAGAGTATGGTCTTGGTGAGTATGATGGGTCTCACTGATAGAGCAAAAGCCGTCCATCGGTATGAGATTGTTATTGTCTTGGCGATCTGTGGTGAGCTTGGGGCCTTTCGGTGAAACATAATATGCTTTGTGAGACATCTCCCCGATATCATAAGGTTACAACGACACGCGAAAGATAAAAGAACTCTCAGGGAAACATAAAGTGATCTACAGGATATCTCCTCAACTTAGATAAGTCATGGCAAAAGCAAATAAAACACGGGGCTACTGTGGTGATTTAATTGCCTTCGGCATCATTGTGATATTTCTGGGTGACTGTTCCAATGTTTATTAATAAAATTCAAATACTGTGGCCAACATGTGGGTGTTCAAATACCATTGTAAGCCAACATGAAATGAGCCCAAATTTGGTGGTAGGCTGACATGGGAGCTCCAAGTGATATGTTTTCTAATGCTGGTGTATATATAGGCATTTTGTAATTGTAAAATCGCATCAGCTACTAGTTATTTGATATACAGTAGGAAAATTAGATGGATACGATACAATAGATATATTAGATCAGAGACTATGATGCATGTTTTCAAAATGGAGGTATTTATGAAAGTCAATTGATGTTACTGCACATTTTTGGTGTCAATTATCTATTGAATTTAATGAAAGTATTGCTAAGTTGTCTCCAAGATGGATTCTTTTTGATTGTTTAAATTGATATAACAAGTTTATATTCAATTCATCAGTACACATTTGTTGTTTCTGTGTTGTTAATCGATTGGTTATTTCAAGCAAAGATTAAATCCTTTTAGTTGATCACAGTAATCAGAGAGATTCATTTGGATTGTTAAAGTAGAGCTTAGTAATCATAATCTTGCATGTTTATACAAGTTATAAATAGAATGTATGCCAAATAATTTGAGTTTTCTCCAGAGAGGTGTTGTTCATCTTGATTCCATTTGACTTCTCATACCCAATAAGGCACTAGTCTCTACACTTAATCATTTTGAATTCATTTAGTTTCTTTATAACTGTTAATTGAGCATTTTAGGATTTAGATCAGAAGATTGCTATTGCTATCAAGTTTGATTTCATTTGTTCACTTCCATCTGCCATTGTGGACAAATCACTGCAAGAAGGATAATCATAAGAACATAAAGTCTGATTCATTCAGTTAGGTATGCCCACCTAGGTCTTGCAGTACCTAAAGAGTAGAAGGTTGAAAGCTTTTGACCTTGTCTGTTACCCTAAATTGTATCAAGAGATTGGTAGCCTCTTGAGGCATCCTGCTCGCATTTTTGAGAGCTAAAAAATTGGCGACTCTGCTAGGGATACATTCAAAATCAAGGCCTTAATCATAGAGTTAGGAACTTTATACAGGCTCCACTGGGAATAAGAAACATCAAGTTTTTTTGTTCTCATTTTTGACAAAAGTGAGTAGCGACTCTGAAATTTTTTTTGCAGCTGTTCAAACATGAATGGAAGATCTCAATACAGGGGAGATCATATTGGAGCCCCTACTAGCAACAGTAAGTGGACACACAAAGATGACAAGGTTGATAAGGGAAAATGGATAAGTGAGGATATGTGCCTAACAGATAAAGACAAAGTATCAAGAGCACATTATGAAACATATGATTGCTATGATACATGGAGAAACAATTCAAGTGCATACCCTTGCACTCCAGAAGATCATAGAAATCCTTTCTTTTTTCTCAATCCTCAGAAACAAGCTAAGTTTAGAGCTAAACTGGAGGTTGAATGAATCAGAATTCAGCATGAATATGATTAGAAGATGGAAGGTAACCAAAATGACTTTATTGATCATGAGCTTCCTGAGGAAGTAAAAGCATAGTTTGAATCACAAAGGAAGGAGATAGAGGAACTAAGGGCTGCATTGTTGAAAGCCTAAATTACTTCTCAGATAGTTGATTGCCCCCCAAAGTATGTACCACCTCATAAGTAGGGTAATCATAGTGTAGGGCATTTTGATCCACTAGGGTCTCACCATCAGACAAAAAATCACTATAATCAGCCAGACCATCCACCTCATATTCCCACACAACATACAAATATGCAGCCACCTCATGGTCATCCTTTTGTCCCACAACATAATGCTCAATATAACAATCCTATAAACCAATATCGGTACCTGCCTTTTCCTCCCCCTCACAAGTATACAACAATGATTAGACAGTTTGGTTTGACAGGGTTTCATCTATACCTTTACCCTATGGATGGCAACTGGAGAAGTCTGGTACCTAATTTTATAGGGAGTAATGCAATTAATGCTAAAGAACATTTAAGGAATTTCAATGTGTTCATCCAAGACATAGGTGTGCCATATGAAGATTTACATATGAGGCTAATTTATGATGTCACTTCTTGAAGATGCTAGGGATTGGTTCAACAGCTTGCCAGCACTCTCAATTAATTCTCCAATTATTCCAAGATAGATTCCTAGAGCAATATGGGAATCTAAATGCACCAGATGCAGCTCTTCATGAATTGATGTGAATTTAGAAAAATCAAAATGATTCAATTTATGATTTCAACTGAAGATTCAAAAAGTTGCAGACTAAAGTACCTCCTAGATCAAGGTTGCCAAATTTTGTAGCATTGAGTATTTATTTAAATGCATTTGATCCTAAAATAGGGTATGAACTAAGAAATAGGGTCCCAATAGATCTAGCTGAAGCTCAGAAGATAGAACTAACAATTGAGAACAACAGGAAGGCTGCAGGTATAATCAATAAAATAGATAACCTTAGGGCTACTTAGTAAAACAATAATTATCAGTATAGATAGGAAATAACATACAAAAGTGAAAGGTCGAGGTTGCATGACATGCCATATAATATAGACTGGAAGGATGGAAAACCTATAATAGCTAGGCCAAGAAACAAAGAGACTCCTGATCCATTGAGCAAGAAGGGAACCTATATGGTGAGTAGCAATTACTTTTGTGAAGCTTGTGATAAGCCACATTCCCTAGAATATTATGTTGTAACTCAAAGGATGCAAGAGGAGGGAATGTTGATCGAAAATAATAGAGAAGATCACAAAGTGTATTTGACTTCAAACACTTTTCACCATGTGGAAGAGAGGTACTCATCTTTAGAAGATGAAGGTTATGAGTATGATGTTTCAAATCAGAGATACAACATCCATATGGCTGAACAATAGGTTCTTTCTAACTCTGAAGAAGATTGTATAGAGCCATATTCTGTTGAGGTGCCTACTCAATGCAATATGAGAAGATTCACCAAAGATGAAATAGAGAGACTAACTGTTGCTGCAGTTGAGGAAGCAAGGAGTAAATACTGGATGAGAAACAAAATAGTAAATGAGAAGGATGGTGTTCTTGGGGGAATCTTTATGAAGGATCAGAAGGAAACACAAAGAACTATGAAGAAATTAGAAAATAAATAGCATGATAAAAGTGAACAAAAGCCTATCCAAAAAGAGGAAGTGAAGGAATTACACAAAGAGATACAAAAGCCTAACCAGCTTAGTAAAAGAGAGAAGGAAGAAAACAAAGGAGAAACATTGGAGCATAAGAAGATTGTTAAGGTGGAAGGCTCCTCTTTTGATTTCACTCAGGCATTATCCCAGGTAAAAATGTTTGTTCCATTGCTTGAAATGATGAAAATTAAGGAGTACAAAGATAGTGTTGTTCAATTGATAACAAATGGAAATGAAGAACATGTGAATTCTAAAAATAGAGTAGTTATTAAAGCAGTCAATAGGCAAGAGAAAGTAAATATCCCAGAAGTCTACTTGATTGATGTGTTAGCAATTCCCCCACAAGTTGATCCTTTTTTCACTACATTACTCATAAATAACAAACTATTGAGAAATTGCATGATAGACTCTGGTGCTGCTATAAATATCATGCCAGTAGGAGTTATGAAGTAGCTTGGCATGTGGGTTGATACATGTGAAGGGAAGTGCTATGCAATGGATAACAGACCTGTACCTGTGGTAGGAATTATGAGAGGTATTGAAGTCAAACTGGCTACTTATCCATAGGTGGCATATAATATTGATATAACAGTAATTGATACTCCTTCACAATTTGGTATGCTTCTATCAAGACAATGGACAACAGTTGGAGGAAATGTTCAATTTGATCTATCTTATGCTACAATTCTAGTGAATGGTCAGGAGGTCAAATTGTATAGGGAGCCAAGAATGAACCAGCTTATTGATTGTGTACCACAAGATCAGATCAACCATTTTTGTGATGTTGATCTTGGAAGTTTTAAGATTGAATCAGCCCATCCAAAATTAACCAAAAGTGATCCAATTGAAAAGCATGTGGCACAAAGCTACAATGAAGTGTGGAAGATGTATTTTGATGGAGCATGCAGCCAAGAAGGTAATGGAGCTGGCATTGTATTTGTTTCACCTGAAGGTATTACATTTAAGTATTAATTTTTGTTAGCATTTAAATGTACAAACAATGTGGTGGAATATGAAGCCTTGTTGATAGGTTTGAATATTGTTGTGAAACATAAAATAAAATTGGTAGCTGTCCTAGGGGATTCTAAGTTGGTTGTTTCACAAATCAAGTCAAAATATGTAGCAAAGCACAAAAGATTGAAGCAATATAGAAATACTGTATGGGACACAATTGAGTTGTTTGATGCTTTTTCAATTGAGTGGATTGACAGATCAAAGAACATAATGGCTGATTTTTTAGCAAATGTGTCCCTAAAAAGAGATGATATCACATTGGCTAGGGTATCGCAGATTGAGTTCAAGACAAGGCCTATTGTTCTTGATAATATATATAGTTGGCAAGTCTTCAATGATGATACTGACCTTTTGAATTTTCTTGACTGTATAGATCAATATGAAGCATAGGAAATTGACTTCAATGCTTTTGTTGAAGAAGTGGATGGGAAACAAACAGTGTTTGGAAAGGAGATCTTGCAGCTCAAAATAAATAAGCTTCCTAAGGGCTTAGTGGCATTGGAGTGGCTGTATGATGGAAATGATCAGTCTCTCATAAAGAAAACACCAATCAGGAGGGAAGCTATTGAAGAAATCAATTTGGGGACTGAGATAGCACCAAGAAAAGTGTACATAGGAAAGAAAATAAGCCCTACAATTAGAAGAATGCTGATAGAGTTGTTGAGGAAATATAAGCATGTCTTTGCTTGGTCTTATGAAGATCTAAAAGCATAAAAGGAAGATTTGTTTTAGCATGAAATACCATTGAAGCCAGATGCTAAGCCATTCAAACAAAAGCAAAGACCCATAAATCCAACACTAGAGCCTAAAATGTAAGAAGAGTTGACAAAGCTCAAAGATGGGGGAATCATCAAACCAATCAGGCACTCAACGTGGGTCTCAAATTTGGTCCCTATGAGGAAGAAAAATGGAGACATCAGATTATGTGTGGACTTCAAGAATTTGAATATGGCATCTCTCAAGGACAATTATCCTCTACCCAATATGGAGGCTATATTGCATAAGGTAATAGGGTGTGAACTGCTCTCCATGATGGATGGGTTTTCAGGATACAACTAGGTCAAGGTCAGAGAATCTAAGCAATATAAGACAACATTCACAACTCCATGGGGAACGTATGTATATATAAGAATGCCATTTGGTCTCACTAATGTAGGAGTGACCTTCCAAAGAGCTATAGAAATGGCATTTGCAGATTTGATCAATGCTATCATGGTGGTATACTAGGATGACCTGACTACTTATTCAAAGAAGGTTGAAGATCATGTGCAACATCTGGAGAAGGTATTTATTAAAGCCCTAGAATATGGTATTAGCTTAAATCCTAAGAAGTGTCATTTTACAGTCATAGAAGGTAAGCTTTTAGGACATATTGTTTCAAAAGAAGGAATTAGGATAGATCCTGAGAGGGTTGAAGCTATTGATAAAATTCCTATTCCCAAAACCATCAAAGCTATACAATCATTCTTTGGAAAGATTAATTTTGTTAGGAGATTTGTTTCTAACTTTGCTGAGATTATTAAGCCCATATCAAAAATGTTGAAGAAATGGTAGAAAATGGAATGGACTGCAGAAGCCTTGGAAGCTTTCATATCTATCAAAAGGGCCATCAAGGAGGCTCCTGTCCTTAAATCTCCAGATTTTGCAAAGCCTTTTCAGATTTTTTCTTTTGCTTCAATGCACACTATAGCTACTGTTATGTTACAAAAGAATGATGAGGGTAATGAATAGCCTGTTTCTTTCTTCAGTAAGTCATTATAGGGGTTTGAGTTAAAGTATGACATAATGGAAAAACAGGCATTTGCATTAGTAAATGCTACGAAAGCATTCAGACCATATCTTGTTAGAGCAAAGGTGATTGCTTATGTCCCTCATGCTACTATCAAAGATATTCTGACACAGTCTGAAGTAAAAGGAAAAAGATGCAAATGGATTAACAAGATCCAAGAATTTGACATGAAGATACAGATTACCAAATTAGTAAGAGGTCAAGGCTTGGCTAGGTTGATGGCATAATCAAATATTGAAGCAAATCAAGTTTGTAATGTAGAAGAAGGGACTCCAATTGCAAGCATTGAGCACACTCCTTGGTATATTGATATCATGCATTACCTTAAGTACACAATATTTCTAGAAGGATTGAGTGAAAGTCAGAAAAGAACTTTGAAGTTGTAGGCATCTAAATATGTTTTCATGGATGGAGATATGTTTTGGAAGAATAGGGATGGTATACTGTTATTGTGTTTGGACGAGTCTCAGGCCAAGCACATTATAAGTGAAATGCATGAAGGAGTTTTTGGAGGAAATTATTAAAAAAAAAACAACTGCACACAAAGTTCTCAGGGCAGGTTACTACTAGCCTAGGGTTTTTAATGATTCTTTCACACATGTAAGAAAATGTGAAGCCTGCCAGAAGTTCTCTAGAAAGATGAAATATCAAGGAGCCTTGCCACTTCGACCCTTGCAAGTTGATGCCCATTTTCATCAGCGGGGAATTAATTTCATTGGTGAGATACAAGAAAAATCAAGTGGAGGACACAAGTGGATATTGGTTGTTGTTGATTATTTTACTAAATGGGTAGAAGCAATCCCGACTAAATAGGCTACAACCAAAGTGGTGACAAATTTCTTGATGGACAACATTATCACCAGATTTGGTACACCACTGAGGCAAATAATGGGATGTGTTTCAAGTCAGATGAATTTAAAGGTTTCTGTGACACATATGGCATTACTATTTCGTATGTAGCTCCTTACCATCCACAAGCTAATGGTGAAGTAGAGTCTAGTAATAAGAGTCTTTTGAAGATTATAAGGAGGATGTTAGGTTAGAACAAGAAAGCTTGGGATTCAAAATTAAAACTGGTTGTGTGGGCTGATAGGATTACTGTGAAAAGAGCAATTGGAAAATCCCCATTTGAACTAGTGTATGGAGCACAAGCCAGGATGCCTTTGCAGAATTTGTTACCAGTCTACAAGTTTGTCCTTTAGGAATATTTGGATGTTCCTAAACCTATGGAGGAAAGAATGGAGAAACTAACTAAACTTGATGAAATAAGGAGAGTTTCCCAAAACCAAAACATGAAGTTACAAACACAGATGAAGTATCTATTTGACAAGAAGGCAAAGGATAGAAAATTTTTTAAAAATGACTTAGTGTTGATGTGGAACGCAACGTGTTAGGAGAAGGGAAAGCATGGTAAATTTGAAGCTTTGTGGCTAGGACCTTTTGTTGTTTTTGGGAAGAGAGTTGAAGATTCATATTATCTACACAATATGGCTAGTGAAGATCAAGAATTTCCTGTTCATGGGAAATTCTTGAAGCATTTTTTCTCTTGAGCAACACAGAGGATTGAAGGTTGATAGTGCATGGACAACTCTTGTTTATCCTCTTTAAAGTTATTTTCAATGCACAATAGTTTAGGGTTTTGGTTCATCTCCATTTTGCATTCATTTTCCATCCTTTCCATCTTGTTGTACCTTCATTTTGCATTCACTTCCATTCTACTCACTGGTTCGTCATTTTGTGTCTAGTTTGCTCACCCAAAGATCTGGATCCTTGCAATGATCTTACTATCATTCATCCTCAGACGGAGCCACTATTGGAACTATAAATTTTTGATGATTATTCATGTTGTCCATACCCATGCATTTTCCAAATGAGTCCTACCTTGGGTGCATTTTCCTCTTTTCATGATATTTTTTCCCAAATTTTTCCCATATAGCCCCTTACATTCTATCGAGTCTTGATTATTTCCCATCATGGTCTATATCGGCATGAGAATACTAGGGTCTCCCTGATCCTTTTGCATTTTTTGTTGATAAATGTATGTGTTGCCTTTTGGCAAGATGTTTTTGGTGTCACAGAGATTGAAGTTTACTTACAGGCACCTATCGGTGTAACATTCACGAGGCTTTGGTGACAAGGAAAACGATACACATTTTGCTAAGAGTTTGGTCTTCAGCATGTTGTTTCACCAGGTGCTTTATGTCTCACTGACCAGCATGTATGGAGGTACATCGGTATGAGTTAGCGATATTGGAGTGAGGTCTTGGGGAGTGACCTCCGGTCTTGCCGACATTACACAAGTGGGTTCCTATCAAAAGGCTCGTTGGTGAGAGATGTTTTCTTTGGAATAAGTCATAGCAATTTCAAAGGGGTCTCACTGACCAACATAAAATGAATACCTCAGCGAGACTAATGTGACTTCAGAGTATGGTCTTGGCAAGTACAATGGGTCTCACCAATAGAACAAAAGCTTTCCATCGGTGTGAGATTGTTATTGTCTTGGCGATCTGTGGTGAGCTCGGGGGCTTTTGGTGAAACATAATATGCTTTGTGAGATGTCTCCTCGATATCATAAGGTAACAAGGACATGCGAAAGATAAAAGAAATCTTGGGGAAACATAAAGTGATCTATAGGATATCTCCCTGACTCAGATAAGTCATGGAAAAAGTGAATAAAACACAGGATGATTGTGGTGATTTAATTGACTTCGGCATCACTGCGATATGTCTGGGTGACTGTTCCAGTGTTAATTAATAAAATTCAAATACTGTGGCTGACATGTGGATGTTCAAATACCATTGCAGGATGACATGAAATGAGCTCGAATTTGGTGGTAGGCCGACATGGGAGCTCCAAGTGATATGTTTTCTGATCCTGTTGTATGTATAGGCATTTTGTAATTGTAAAATGGCATCAGCTACTAGTTATTTGATATACGGGTATGTACAGGATCATCATGGAAAAAACAGGCCCTTAAGTGGCAAAAAATTCAGAAAAATTAGTGGTAAGCAACTTGACGTAAAAATTTGAATAAGTTATCTATATTATTTCAAAAATATGTAAGAATAGAATCTGTAGAAAATTAAATTTAGTTTCTAAACTACTAGGTTTATTTAAAAATAAATAAAATCTATTTGGTGAAATTTTGAAATTTCAATGTAGTAGTACTTAAATTTCAGGGAAAAAATAAGAAGTAGGTGTCTGTCTAACCACCCTAACCATAATAAAATGATAATACTTTTTATAATATTTTATATAAGTAGAGGAATCAGGATGTGATGCATATTTTTTGTAATTTTTTCCAAGTAAATAATTAATTATGAATTTTTATTACAAATTTTAAAAATATAAAAACTGTATGTCTGACCACCTTAACTTGGTCAAAACTTCATGAAATTTATTTTTTATTTTTAATCCTATAGTATGTGAAGCATAGAATGTGATGGATGTTTTGGATTTAAAAAAAGTGATACCATTTGAAAGTTATAGATGTTTTTGAATCAACCTATCTATAAGGACTTTAGTTATAATTCTAGTAGAAAATAAATAATAATTATTGATTAAATTCAAATTAAAGAATAATTTATATTGGTGGAAAGCTGAGAATCTCCTCTAAAAACCCTTTTCATTTCATCAATTTTGGGTTAAAATAAAGTCATCAACGACATACCCTACAAATGCCCATAATATTGCCACTTTTTGGCCCCTCATGATCCTACACATACCCATACAGTAGGAAAATTAGATGGATACGGTACAATAGATTTATCAAATCAGAGACTATGATGAATTTTTTCAAAATGGAGGTATTTATGAGAGTCAATTGATGTTGCTGCACATTTTTGGTGTCAATTATCTGTTGAATTTAATGAAAGTATTGCTAAGTTGTCTCCAAGATGGATTCTTTCTAATTGTTTAAATTGATATAACAAGTTTATATTCAATTCATCAGTGCACATTTGTTGTTTCTGTGTAGTTAATCGATTGGCTCTTTCAAGAAAATATTAAATCCTTTTAGTTGATCACAATAATCAGAGAGATTCATTTGGATTGTTAAAGTAGAGCTTAGTAATCATAATCTTGCATGTTTATACAAGTTGTAAACAAAATGTATGCCAGATAATTTGAGTTTTCTCCAGAGAGGTGTTGTTCATCTTGATTCCATTTGACTCTATATACCTAATAAGGCACTAGTCTCTGCACTTAATCATTTTGAATTCATTCAATTTCTTTATATATGTTAATTGAGCATTTTAGGATTTAGATCAGAAGATTGCTATTGCTATCAAGTTTGATTTCATTTGTTCACTTCCATCTGCCATTGTGGACAAATCACTACAAGAAGGATAATCATAAGAACATAAAGTCTGCTTCATTCAGTTAGGTATGCCCACCTAGGTCTTGCAGCACTTGAAGAGTAGAAGGTTGAAAGCTTTTGACCTTGTATGTTACTCTAAATCGTATCAAGAGATTGGTAGCCTCTTGAGGCATCCTGCCTATGTTTTTTAGAGCTAATAGGTTCATTCAAATTATGTAAAGTATGATGTTATTAAGACTAAATGGAATGAATTAAGTGGAGTTGTATGAACTAATTGAATGATTTTGTATGCAAAACCTATGATTTATGCAATTTTGGAAAACACAATGTGATATGCAAACAATGAACTATGAATGAACAAATACAAAACATAACAGAAAAGGGCTAAATCAGAGTGGACCTGGGTAGAGATTGGAGAATCTAGAATCTTTTCAATGTTGTCTGAAATCACATAAAATCACCAGTGGGACTCATTCGCCACTAATGGTGAATCAATCTTGCTTCTAATGAAAACTGTTGGGAATAGGTTTCTAAGTGCCAAGATCTAGAATCTAACAAAACTTAGATTTCTAGCCTTAATGTAGGACTCATTTTCCATTGATGGCGAAGTAGTCCTCTCCCAAAATTCTAAGAAATCAGGGGACAATTCTATAGTGCCAGATTTGAGGTTGTTTTCTTGTCAGGTTGTCGAAGTCAAATCTATAAAAAATGGACAAAAAGTCTTCTCCAAGCTTGAAATAAGGTTGATTTGATTTGAAGCACCTTGTTGACTTGTTAACCACTCTTCAACACCTAAATAATTGTCAAATCTGCATACATATGTTTGCAAACACACATGCAATAGGGGAAAATTGGTTAAGGGTTAGGTTATAGGGATTTTCCTTGGTCAAATCCCACTTTGGTAATTAAACCCTTAATAAAATAATGAAACAGAAGAGAAAGATAAACTAATAACATGAAAATTCTATCAACTTACAAAACCCTTGTTGAAGAAAATCTAAAGATGTATCAATGGCTACTCTTGAATGCTTGATTTAACTTGATTAAGTGATGCAAAGTGCTTGAATGAGTGTATGAATAAACTTGATGAATGTTTGAATGAATGGGGGTTATAATGGATGTAAAAAAACTTATTTATACACACTTGTGCCTTAGTAACCCTTTGATACCTCATCATAGACTGACACCAAGTAATTTTTAATAAAAATCCAAAGAAATTTTGAAATTTTTTGAATTTGGAGCCAAGGGGGACTCATTTGCTACCCATGGAAAATGGGTCCCACCTCAAGCTTGAAAGTGGGTTTCAAGAATTAAGTCACATTGAATGTTATTTGCTAGGTTTACATTAAAAAGTACACTAATTAAGCCTTATAAGGGCATAAAGGGGTCAAATAAAGCATAAGAAAGGTGTAAATAGTGAAATTATGCCTAAAAAAGTGTGAAATTTAGTTACAAGACTTTACAACACTTCAAAATAGGACTTTTGTAGTGATGAAAAGGTGATTTGTAGGTGAGTTGTAATGAATAGAGTGTAGAAAAGTGTAGAAATTTTTTACAACACTTCACAACACCACAAGAGGCCATAATTTGAATTTCAAGGACCTAGATGTGCCTATTCAAGCCATATTACATCAACAAATCAAAGAAAAATAGACCAAAGATTATGGAGAAAGGCCTAAAAGACCATGAAAATCACAAGGGTCTATTTTTATATGATGTATAACTACATGTATTCATAATGAAACTCTTGAAGTTTGATTCAATTTTGATATCTCTACATTGTAATTAGGTCATTTTTCATATGCTAGGATCACTATGGGGGTTAATGTTTAAGTCTTGTGTCAATTTTGAAGAATTGTCAAAACTTGTCACAATGCAAACTTGTAAAATTGTAAAAAGATGCAAAATTGGGAATGTGAAGAGTCATCTTGATCTAGGTCATTGGAAATCACTTGGAATTTGTTGGGTCATGTGTGTAATGCCTTTAAAAGGACTTGTGAACAATTGTAAAGGTGTGGGTGATTGAGATTTTGAACTTGAATAATGAAAACCATTATTTTCTTGCATGTTTCTACATAAATTTGCTGCTCTCAGGCTCTATACTGGTAGAAATTCATTTCTAAATGGTTATAAGTGATATTTTTTTCAATAACCTTCCTAATAAAGCTAGTTTCATGTAATTTAATGAAATTTAGAGAAAGATATTGTGATTTTTTTCTGAAAACAGTCATAACCCTGTTCTAGGGTAGAGTCAGCTTTAAAAAATACATTACTCCATTTCTAACCATTGATAAATCCCAAGAATTAGTGTAAAGAAGGATATTTGAGTATTCTAAAGGACCATGCATGCTACAAGGTTAGAGGATGATGTTTTGAGAAATTACAATGATGCCCTAGTCTGAAACACAAAGTTTAGTAAGAAAAGAATGAGCCTAAAAGCTAGGGTTTGGTGAAGGAGTCATGGGAATTTTTTTTTTATTCTTTATAGATCATGTTCAAACCCAAATAAATTTGTTCCAAGTGTTGGGAAAGTAGATTTTAGTCTAGAAATAGTAGAATCGATAAACCCCTATTGTAACCATGCTTGATTAGACCTAATTCTATAGTGAGACAACAACATTTGAGCCTTATGTTACAAAAGACCCCTAACCCATTTTGGAGTATGTTTTAGGAAAGAAAAAGAGGTATTCAAATGTGTGATTAGTTTTGGGTTTTAGTGCATACCCTGAGAGTAAAGCTCTGACAATCCTATTTGGGGACCTATTAGCATTTTATGGAGCATGGGATGAAATAGCCATTGATTGATGCATGAAGGTCCTGATGCTAAGTTTCTTTGAGTAAGATAGAGTTCCTAAGAATTTTGAAGGTGATGACTAACTTTTTTTGGGTCTGTGAGACCAAAAACTAGAAGTTTCCTTGTTAATAAAAGTTTTCTTGAAAGGTGGTTTCATAGAAAGGTGAGATGAGTGAAACCCATTATTGATAAATATGCCTCCAATTGAGTGATTTTAAACCTTAGTATTGCATCAATTTTTATCAGAGTTTAGAAGGTATTGGAAAGAGATTTTGGTGTTTGTGTAGGTTGAATAAAGAACCTGGTTTCCAAAAGACTAGGTAGAGGAAAAGATGAGAGACCTAGGTGACGCAAAGAAGTCAAGAGGAAGCAAGGAGATACTTTCTTGAGTAAAGAGAAGGATGGATTTCTTTTAGGGAGAGGGTTCATAAAAGAGGAATTAAGAAAGAAAAAGAGAGGAAAAAGAGAGGAAGAGGAAAGAGGAAAAGATGAGGAAAATAGAGATTGAGAAAGAGATAACATAACTAAAACAAGCTTTAGAAAGAATAGATTTGGAGTTCCAAATGAATATGGAGTAGTTGCTCAAACAAGCACAAAGTTGGCTCTTGTAAATGAAGAAGAAATTTGTATGGCCCATTAAGAAAATTTCCCAAAGAAGAAGAAGTCAAGCAAGGACAACAAATAGAAGGTAATAAGAAGAGGAGGTGAGGATAGTAAGGAATGATTCAAATTTGAAGGAAGAAGATGGCATGCTGATATCAGGGTCTGAGACAAAGAAATTCAAGGATGAATTCCTTGGGGGGCCTTAATATGGGATAGAAAAGAATGGTGAAACCATACTAGGAATAGTAATTTTTCCATTAGCAGCAAAGGAGGTGAAGAAGCAACCTAGTGATCTGAAAATAGATATTTGTAGGGCTGATTAGATAGAGGTTACATGGCTAAGGAAAAAAGTTAAGGATTTCATTTATCACTTCCTTGTTACGATAGAAATCTTGATGAGACACAAAACAAAGTTTAAAATTAAGGGAAGACAACAAGATACTAAGGTAGAAAGTGAGATACAACAAGGTATGAAGGATTTGATTCTAGGTGACAAGATAGGTAGGAGACTAATTTTTTTTACAAGATGAGACCAAAGATGAAAATGAAGAAAAATAGGAACAATTTCAAGGAGGACAAGAGGAAAAGCTCAAAAGACATCAAAGGGGAACCTGTAGAGGTTGAAGACTTGTTGATACCCTTAATCGAAGAGGGCTTGGAATTTATTTGGCTAGGAGTTTGGTGTAGGAGCACCATGACAACTACATGTCCCAATAATGCAACTCTTGAAGCTTGATTCAATTTTGATATCTCTACATTGTAATAAGGTTGCTTTTCATATGCTAGGTTTACAAGGGGGTTAATTTTTAAGTCTTGTGTCAATTTTGAATAATTTTCAAAATTTGGCACAATGCAAACTTGTAAATTTGCGAAAGATACAAAATTTGGAAGGTGAAGAGTCATCTTGATTTAGGTAATTGGAAATCACTTGGAAGTTGTTGGGTAATGTCTTTAATGGCTTTAAAAGGCTTTGTGAATGATTGTAAGTGTGTGGGTGATTGAGATACTGTACGACCCTATACGAGCATAAATTCATTTAAAATGGTTGTAAGTGATGGTGCTTTCAATCACCTTCCTAATAAAGTTGGTTTCATGCAATTTGATGAAATTTATAGAAAGATATTGTGATTTTTTCTAAAAATAGTCATAACCCTATTCTAGGGTAGCAATTAGCTTTCTAAAATGCATTACTCTGTTTCTAACCAATGATAACTCCCAAGAATTGATGTAAAGAGGGATATTTGAGTATTCTAAAGGACCACCCATGCTACAGGGTTAGAGGATGAGGTTTTGAGAAATTACAATGATGCCCTAGTCTGAAACATAGAGTTTAGTAAGGAAAGAATGAGCCTAAAAGCTAGGGTTTGGTGAAGGAGTCATGTCAATGGTTTTGTGATGCCTTGTAGAGCATGTGAAGACCAAATAAATGTGTTCCAAGCATTGGGAAAGTAGATTTGAGTATGGAAATAGTAGAATCAATAAACCCCTATTGTAGCCATGCTTGATTAGGCTTAATTCTATATCGAGACAACAAAATTTGAGCCTTATGTTACAAAAGAACCCTAACCCATTTTGGAGTATGTTTTATGCAATCAAAAAAGGTATTCAAATGGGTATGTGTAGGATCATGATGCTTTTCTCATCATTAAAGTCCTATTTTGAAGTGTTGTAAAGTCTTGTAATAAGCGTTCATGCTTTTCTAGGTACAACTTCACTATTTATCCCTTTCTCGTGCTTTATTTGACTCTTTTATGGACTCATATGCTTTAATTAAGTGTATGTTTTAATGTTAGTCTGACAAACAACATTAAATACAATCCTGACACCTATTTTCAAGTCCTAGGTGGGACCCATTCGCCATGGGTGGCAAATGAGTCCCCCTTGGCTGCAAATTTAAAATATTTTAAATTTTCTTTCAGGTTTTTAGTTTAAAAAACACTTGATTTTGGCCTATGATGAGGTATAAATGGGTTACTAAGGCACAAGATTGTATAAATAAGTGATTTTCACCTCATTTTACATCTTCTACAATCTTCTAAGTCACTCAAGCAATCTTTTCATCAATTCAAGTATTCAAGCATCTTACAACATCAAACCAAGCAATCATCGAGCACTTTGGAGCATCCATTCACATTCACTTTATATTTTCATCTTCAAGTGTTTGGTAAGTTGATAGCATTTGCATGTTGTTAGTTTATCATTCTCTTTCATTACATTATTTCATTAAGGGTTCGATTACCAAAATTGCGGTTTGACCAAGGAAAACCCCTATTTGCTAACCCTCAACCATTTTTCCCCTTTGAATGTGTGTTTGTTGACCCAAGTATGTAGATTTAACAAGATTTTTTGGTGCTTCAAGTCAAATCATTCATATTTCAAGCTTGCAGAAGGTTTTCTATTGTTTCCTACAAAATTGACTTCAAAAACTCGACAATAAGAGATTTCTAGATTTAGTGTTGCAGAGTTGTCTCCTAATTTTTCAAAATTTTTGGAGAGGAATGATTCACCATTAATGGAAAATGAGTCCCACCTTAGGATTGAAAATTTGAATTTTTTCAAATTCTTGATCTTGACTGTCAGAAACCAATTTTCAACACTTTTTCACTAGTAGGAGAACTAATTCACTACCCTGGGTGAATGAGTCCCACTGTGAAATTTCAGTGATTTTAGTTAGCATTCACAACATTCCAGAATCATCAAACATTTCCCAAGTGCACTCTGTTTCATCATATTTCTTTCTGTTATGCATTATTTCATCATTTAATCCATTGTTTGCATATCATAGCATGTTTTGAAACATAGTTCAAATCTTAAGTTTTTAATTCAAATTTATTCATTTAGATCACTTAATTTCATTTAATTTACTTCATTTAGCTTAGACAACATTGCACATAACATAATTTAAATGAAACCTTAGCATTTTTGGGCCCTATCTCTCTCCTTTTAGGTGAAAACCCTAGAAGAGCTAGAGTTGTCCATAGGAAACCCAAAAATTGATGGTTCACCTTGGAATCTACTCAAATTTGATCCCCATAAAGTACTTCTTGAAGTCATAGACCATTCTTCTGTACAACATAAATTTATCATCTTTTGTCGATAATTATCATCATTAACCTGATTTATGACTAGTTGAGAATCTCTATAGACCTATAACTCTGTTATTTTCCATTCGATGACTATTTTCATACCAATGATGAGCACTTTAGTCTCAGCCATGTTGTTAGTACAAGGAAACATCAATCTGCAAGACTTTGGAATGGTATTTCCTTGAGACATGACAAATAGAATGTCAGCACCTAATCCATGTTGCATGTAACATCCATCAAAGTATATCCAATTTTGTGTTGACACTATTAGGACATATGCATCTGGAAACTTTATGTGCATGGGATCATTATCTTGTAATGGTGCTTCAACTAGTTGATCAACTATTGCATGGCCCTTGATTTCTTTTCTGTCCACATATTGGATATAAAACTCACTCAATATCATTAACCATTTTGCTAGTATTCCTATTAAATTGGCTTTGTTGAGAAGATATTTTAATGGATCAATCTTGGAAATGAGTTTGATGGTATGGGTTAACATGTAATGTCGTAGCTATTGAGTAGAAAATACTACCACTATAAAAAAAAATTCAATGAATTTGTAGTTGATTTCATAACCATTTAATGTTTTGTTTATGTAATAAATAGCCCTTTCTTTTCCCACAACATCTTCCTATGCTTACAAAGCACCCAAAGATACCTCTATTGTTTCTATGTAGAGTAATAATGGTTTTTCTTTAGTTAGTGGTACCGGTATGGGTGGAGACATCATATACTGCTTTAGTTGATTAAAAGCCACTTCACATTTTCCACCCCATTTGAAAGAAACATTCTTTCATAGTAAGTGATTAAAAGGATGAGTTTTATGTTCTAGTTGTGCAATGAACCTTCTAATAGATTGAAATAATCCCTATAAATATCTGAGTTGGCTGAAATTCTTAGGAGGAATCTCCATGATTGCTTTAACTTTCATTAGATCCACTTCAATACCATTAGTTGAGACTATATATCCTAAAATTTTGGCTAATGTCACACCAAACACACATTTATTTGGGTTTAATCTCACATTGAACTTCTCTAACCTAGTAAAGATTTTATCTAGGATTTCTAGATGTCCTTCTCTAGTGTATAATTTTTCCAACAGGTCATCTACATAGTCCTACATGAAGTTGTGCATCATGTCATGAAAGATAGTTGTCATTGCACGTTGATAAGTGGCTCCAACATTCTTCCATCCAAACCAATAGAATATACCCCAAGGGCATGTAAAAGTGGTTTTATCTCAATCTTCTGGTGTAATTTTTATCTGATTATAGCCTGAAAATCCATCCATGAGTGATAGTATTTCATGACCTACTGTTAAATCCATGATGAGATCAATGTTAGGCAAAGGAAAGTCATCTTTCAGAAAAGCCTTGTTAAGATCTCTAAAATTCGTACATATCTTGATGCTATTATCTAGTATTGATACTAGTACAATGTTTGAGATCCATTCAGCATAATCAATAGGTCAGATAAATCTTGCATCTAATAGTTTCTTCAGCTTAGCTTTCACCAAAAAGCCTATATGGGCATGCATTTTTCTCATTTTTTTCTTGAAGGGCTTCACTCTAGATGGTAGAGATAAATGATGCATAATAAGCTATGGATCTATGCTTGGAATGTCAATGTAGGACCAAGAAAATTTGGTTTTCCACTCTTCAAAGAATCTAGCAAAGCTTGTTTTTTCTTCCTTTCTCATGGATGTTGCTAGATGTAGGGTCTTCACTATTTCAGTTGTACCAATGTTGATGGATTGTGGGTATGTGCAAGATCATGATGGAAAAAATAGGCCCTTAAGTGGTAAAAAAATAAGAAAAATCAAAGTTAGGAAACTTGACGTAAAACTTTGAATAAGTTATCTATATTATTTCAATAATATTTAAGAATAAAATCTTTAGATAATTGAATGTAGTTTCTAAAATACTAGGTTTTTTTTTCAAAAATCTATTTGGTGAAAATTTGAAATTTCAATGCATTCTACTTAAATTTTGGGAAAAAATAAGAAGTAGGTGTATGGACCACCCTAACCACAATAAAATAATAATATTTTTAAAAATATTTTAGACATAAGTAAAGGACTCATGTCCCATGTGATGCATATTTTTTTGCATGTTTTTCCAAGTAAATAATTAATTATGAATTTTTATTACAAATTTTAAAAAATATAAAAACTCATATGTCTGACCACCTTAACTTGGTCAAAAATTCAAGAAATTCAATTTTTTTTTTTTCAATCTTATATTATGTGAATCATAGAATGTGACACATGTTTTGTATTCAAAAAATGTGATATCGTTTGGAATCTATAGATGTTTCTCAATCATCCTATCAATTAGGGCTTTCATCGTAATTCAAATAGAAAATTAATAATAATTATTTATTAAACTCAAAGTAAAGCATAATTTATATTGGTAGAAAGTTGAGAATCTCCTTAAAAAACCCTTTTTTTCATCAATTTTGGATTAAAAAAAAGTCGTGAGCTACATACCCTATACATACCCATCATATCGCAACTTTTTGGCCCATCATGATCCTACACATACCCTTGTGTTGTCTCAACCAATACTAATGATCTCTCATGATAGTTCTTGGGAAGAGTGTCAAATCTCTCATATTTTGGTGCCTCAAAGAGGTTTTCACCATTAGATACGCTCTTTATTTTTAATTTTTCTTGATCTAATACTACCACTAAATGGTTTTCACCATTAGATCAATTTTATATTCATTGTTTTGCAGCTGAGAGATTTGGCACTCCCCTTGTCTAAAGCTTCATTATGACATTCATTGGTGGAACATGTTTCCGGATTATCAGAGCAAAGGAAGTTCATAGTGACATCATTGTTTGGAAAGATAGGTATATTAAGCAACTTGGTTTGGTCCTAGTCAATTAGTTCAGGGTGTACCAATGGTAAGGGATCATCAAATTGGTTAAGGTCAAAATGAGTAAGTTTCTTGATTGCAATGTCGTCAAAGTATTCTATAGAACTTTTGAGGTCTATGATGTTACTCTCCTTTGAATAATTTATCTCGCTTGAAGTCTACTCATCCTCACTTGAGTTGTCAATATGTTGTGATCCAAATTTAAGTGGTCTAGAACTTGAGCTTTGTCCCTCCATACATGTTGGTGCATACCTTTGTATCACATCAATTCCTTTGTCATGACAAGATTCTTTAGAGAGTGAGTCCCATTCATATTCATTGGATTTGTTTTTGAACTATCTTGTAGTTGAAGGATTCACTCAACAATCTGTTTCTTGGCTTCTTCCTTTGATTCTTCTTTGTATCCTAGCCCTATTTTATCCTTTGACTTAGTTAGAGTAGGTTGTATTGGTTCTATGATATGTTCTTTTCTTTTTTCGACAAGACCTTTTGCATTATATCCCATCTTCTCTAGGATTGTAAACCCTTTTCCATATGGCTCAGTTAGCACATTGGAAGTTGAAGCTTTTGATGTTTGATCATCTTTGTATAGCCAACATAAAATTTCCTTGTCTTCAGATTCATCCACTAGTGTGCCTTCTTTCACAAATGTACCATCAAAGAGTGTGGTGGGTTGTGATAATTTTTGTCTTGATGTTGATGGCGTCCATAGGATCTTGGAGAAGGTAAAAGTTTTGAAAGACATAAAGATTGCTCAATGGAATACTCACCCATGCCTTTATCCTTCAGCTCAATTTTTTTCTCAAATAGTTTTGACAAAGAATTTATTTGACTTTAAATGTTTGAAGAAGTGGAATCCTTTAACTGAACCTTTTTCTCAGGATGATTTGACCTTCATTATTTGAGAAACTAGGAGTTATAGCTTCCCTGTTGTGTGGTACGAAAGTATCTTGAACCTTCTTAAGAGTATTGACATATTGGGGATTGTTGGAATCAATTGAAATGGTAATCTGTTGTCCATTGACGGGGAATTTCAAACATTGATTATAGGTTGAAGGTGTTGCCTTCATCTGATGGATCCAAGGTCAAACCAAGAGTATTTTATATGTCAAATCTTTGTCCAAAACTTGGAAAACTATATCTTTTTGGATTGGTCCCACTTGGATTGGTAGGAAAAACCATCCTTGTGAGGATCTTTCTTCTAGTATCAATTGCATTTTCTGAGAATCCTAGTGCATGGACCAACTTTAAAGTACATATATTTAGACTAGCTCCTCCATCTATTAGAACACGTTTGAATATGTGTTTATGAATGATAACCTCAATGTGGAGGGTTGTGTTGTTAGGATGGGTGAGTGATGCATCATCATGTTCAAAAAATGATAGGAAATGAGGTGCAATCAAATGTCCCACTAGAGCTTGGAATTGGAAAACTTCTAGATTTGTTGGTACTATGGTGGCTACTAGAGATTTTTCCAGAATCTCCTTGTGGGCTGGTGAGATTTTGAGAAGTTCCAATATTGATATTTGAGTTGGAAATTTCTACAATTAGTCAACTATGTTGTATTGGGTTGAAGGGGCAGCAAATTTTTTAGATGCGGCTCCTTTCCATATTACTTTGGCCTGCCCTCTTTTTGTTGTGTTGATTAGATGATAATCTTGTTTTTCACTGACTTTAATGACATTAATTTGATTATCAATTGCAGCAATGTTCATGGTTAGATTTATTGGTATTATATCATTCATTTGATTTGATTTTATGTTAATTTGGGTGCCATTGAGTTGATTTTCAGTTGTAACAATGTCTTTGTTTTGATTACCAACAACAACATCTTGTTTGTCATTAATTTCAGCCTCATTAGTTTGATTATCAACTTCAAGAATGTCATGTTTGTCATTAATTTCAGCCTCATTAGTTTTTATTATCAGCTGCAACAATGTCTTTTTTGTCATTAGATTGATCCTCAACTGCAAAAATATGAAGGATGGTAGTGACATAAACATAGTTCACATTTTTTCCTTTGTTGTTTGCAGAAGAGGACTCTCCCTTTTCATAGTTTGGTAAAGGATTCTTGAATGCTCCATGGTCAACATTTGTTTGAGGTCCTTCTACAAATATTTCCTTTCTATCAATTAAATCTTATGCCAAATGTTTTAGTTGCATGTAGTCATTTGTTTTATGGCCCTTGTTTTGATGAAAATCACAGTAGTTTGCATCATTCCACCAAGATGGTTTAACTCTTTGTTCCCAATCTCTTGCCTCTAGTAGTGTTATAAGCTTGGCTACAAGAAGCTCTTTCAATGCTAATTTGAGTGACTGTCCCAAAGGTGTGAATCTTCTTTGATTTGATGATGCTTGATATGGTGGTGGTTTAGATTTATTTTTGTTTTGATTGTTGTTTTGACTGGTATTTTGATTCTTATTTTGATTGGTGTTTGTATTGTTTTTAGAGGCAACAACTGTCAAGTTAAAGATTGGTTTTTCATTGTGTGTATTAGTTGTAGCATTATTGTTACCAGATTTTTTTTTCTTTGCCAAAATTTTGGCTTGTTGCTACTATTATAATGATTGCAAGAGTTTTTAGCATTGTTTCCTTCATTGTATATTTTTAAGACTCCTCTCTTGACCAAGGATTCTTCAATTTTGATTCAATTTTCAATCATTTTCTCAAAGGTGGGTGGACATTGCAATTCAAGTCTATAGCTCATCTCATCATTTAGGTTGTCAATGAAGATTTCCATCTCTTTTTCAAGTATGGGGCGAGTGTGTCTAGCAAACAATCTTCTCCATCTTTGTAAAAATATGAGAAATGATTAGTCCTTTCTCTTTTTTTTTGTTGCAATTTATATCCTTCGTGGTTATCTCGTGTTGGATGTTATAGGAGTATTAGGTGATGAATTTATTAACCAACTCTTCAAAGGACTTAATACCTAGTGCAAGTTTGAAGAACCATTCCATGCATTGTTCACCTAAACTTTGTGGAAACAACCTCATCAAATAAGTGTCTTTGTGTGAAAATTCAAGGCTCATGGTGTGAAATTCCCTTACATGATCTATAGGGTTAGTTTTAGCATTATATTTATCATATTTTGGGAACTCACAATGTTTGGGAAAGGGTATCATGTTCATAGTTTGATCAAAAGGATATGGGAAGATGTCTTGTAGCAAGTATCTTTTAGTGGTTCCTCTTGCATGTCAAGAAGTTGTAGATTTTACATTTGATTAGTTAAGGCAGCCATTGAATCTGTGTTTGGTGAATCAGTTTTAGTTTTTTTTGGTGCTCCTTTTGGTTGATTAACATCAAAGTCAGTTGTTAGTTTCACACCTTGGCTTGCTAGCATTAAAGGGTATTTTTCTCCATCTTTTGCCAAAAATTTCTCCATGAATTGGTGGAACTTAGGATCTTGTTGTGAAGTTTGGATGTCTTCCTCAGTAATTTCATCACTTTCAAGTTGTTGGAATCTATGAAAAATATTTTCTTCACCTTTAGGCATGGTGTTTTGAGTTTCAAGTTCTTCTTCTTTGAGTTTTTGCTTTTGTGATCTTGTTAAAATAGGCATACAAGCGTTATAATTTTGACTAAACTTTGATCTTTGTTTGAGAAATCCCAAGGATAATAAATAAGTTAAATAGAATGACAAATTCTATTGATGAAACTATGCTAAATTTGATTATACAACATTGTTTCATGATGAAGGATGACAGATCCTGATGATGAAACTTAGCATAATAATTAGAGATGTGATGGATGTTTAGGCACTTTAAGGTGTTAGATCTTAGTCTAGTTAAGCGAATTTCACTTACAAAAACTAGTTTAATCAAGTTTACGATGTTGTTGTGACTGAGGAATGATTCTTTTCTAAAAAGCATCCTTAATTTTGGTTTCAAATGTTGGACAAAGGGTAAGACTAACCCTCTGGTTGGAATTTAATTTGATGTGCTAAAACAGGGTACAGATGGACTAAAAGATGGAATGGATGCACTAATAAATAACCCGGATGTGCTAGACTGTCCCCTAGATGCACTAGTAAATGGACTCAATGTGCTGAACAATGGACCAAATGCACTAGAGAATGCACTAAATGCACTAGAGAATGCACTAAATGCACTAGAGAATGCACTAAATGCACTAAAAGATGGACTCAATGTGTTAGAAAATGACTCAAATGTGCTAGAAAATGGGTCAAATGCATTAAAACAAACTAGTTATTCACTAGACTACCCCTAAATGTGATTCAACTTGGTACTCTATAGGTGAATGCACTAAAAGGATTTGAAAATGCATTGGAAGATGGAACAAATGTGCCATAAAATAACCTAGATGCATTAGAAAATGGACCATGTTGGAAAATGACTCAAATGCACTAGAAAATGGATCAGATATGTTGAAACAGGGTATCCATGCGTTGAACTGGAAGTGTTTCTCTATTTTGATAGTTTGTCTAGTTATTCTACTTTGGATCAATGAAATGGATGTTTTAAGGGGATGCTTTTTTGAACAAATATTTTCATCTAGTTTTTCCAATCTATGAGTTATGGAAATTAAGTGTTCTTAAATGGATGCCTTCTTGAATAATGATTCCAAACATAACAAGAAGTTGTAAGATAATTATTTCCAACCTAGGAACTAAACATTAAGTGTATGTTCAAGAATCTAGTCTGATTCCTTGGATTTACACAGGTATAGAACAAGAAACACTTTTCTAGTCTCAAGGGTCACTTAAAATATCACAACCCACATCTTAGAACTATTTCAGCTCACACAATTGTGTCACCCCCTAGAGGGCACCCATGTTTTTTCCTTTCCCAAGTCTTAACCAAAGTCAAATCCTCTACTTTTGGCCTATAATCCCTAATAGTTATATGGTGAGTATCTTGGGGGTAGATTCTTCCCTCCCCTTGCACTATGAATATTAAAAGTATTTAGAGACTTACTCGACTATCTTCTACACTTAAAGTTCTTAGTAAGGGTTTATGTTCAGTGCCACAAATTATAAAATCCCTTAGGAGACCTCCCAACCTTTAGAAAAAAGGCTTTGGGAATGGTTATCAATGCACACTACCATTGAATGTGAGTTTCCTCATACTCACTTTTGATTATAGTGGGTCAAAAAACCTAGCTTTAGTTGTTCCCACTTAGGTCGTTCCCATAGGGTGAGTACTTTTTCCCACTATGACAGGCCTTCTAAAGGATCTATCAAAACATTAAAGAATGATTCTAGCATTCTAGTCACCCAGTGAAGGGGAGAGCATAGGCCTATCACTTTACAAGCACAGTAAAAAAGGTGTTCATTAATCCTCTTAATTAAACTAGGTTCCTAATTTAATCAAAAAGAAGGAAAAAAAAACTCCAGCCCCTGTAAACACTAAATTAGTAGTTTAATATAATTGTCTTTGACACCGTATTTAAGTACTTGTAAAACAAAAAGTATTGATCAGTTCTCAGAATTTTTAAGTTTCTACAAAGAAAACTAGATGCACTAAAACACAAATCATATGCACTAAAAGAACACAACGATGTGCTTAAAGAACAACTGAATGTGCTAGAAAAACTACTATATGCACTAAAAGAACAACCAAATTCGCTAAAAGAACCCATGAATGCACTGAGAGTCAAGCTAGATACGTTGAAGGGAAAGTTCAATGCGCTGAAATAGGGCCTGGATGTGCTAAAAGATGTTTTGTATGTGTTGGAAGAAAGCACAGGTGCACTACATAGAATTTCACATCCAAATCTATTAAAAAATTTCTAGAAAACATTAATAAAAATGAGGCTAGGCCCCACAGTGGGTGCCAAAATGTATCATGTGAATTGTACAATGTATATAACACATACAATCAATGAAACGTATTATATTAGAAAATTTCAATAACAAATCTAATTGAATTGAAACAAAGAAAATTCCCTAAAGTCATCGCATTGTTTCCTATCTCCAAGGGTTCATTAAATTGTAAAGGATCTCAAATTTTTTGTGCACTTATGACCTTGAGAATGACAACTTGAAGAACAGAATGCTAGAAAATGCAAGAAATCTATTCCCGCATGATTAATTGCTAAACTCTATGATAATGTTGCTATGATAATGATGTTGTGATACTATTGATGAAAATGATATGGAAATGATGGAATTAACTATTGCAAATTAAGATGTAGCTAATGATAAAGCCATGATTCTAAATTAAATGCTTCTAAATGCTCAAATGCTCACAAATGCTCTAATGAAAATTCTGCAATGTAAGATTTCTCAAAGTTGGGATCCATTTGCTATAGAATGAGGTTGTATTTATAGATTTTCCAAGGTATATTCTAATGTGGTAGCAACCAGCGGTATGGATTTTAGCTAGAGAGATTGAGGGTGGAGGATGAAGAAGTTGGAGAGAATCAAGGAGATTGTTCCCTTTGATAGAACACTTTTCCAAGTGTTTGGAAGAATAAATGGAGGAAAAGAGCCAAGTGTCTCAAGTTTGTTTTAGAATTTTTTTAGGGTAATGCAAATTAAATATTTAGCATATTCAATTTGTTGAGACACATGATGAGGTGGAAGGAGGAAAAGATGTAGACATGTGACTAAATTCAAATTTAGAAAGAAGATATTAATTAAATAAAAAAAATAAAATTATTTTGTTTATTTAATTAAGATTATAGGGATATGATTTAAGATAAGAATAATTAGAAAATGTTAACTATATAAATAAATTTAGAATTTATTTATAAGTAGACTAATTAAATTATTAATTAAATAACTTGTATTTAATTAATTAATTATCTAGACTGATTTTTGGTGTATACAAACTTCTTTTGAGTTCTTGGAGGAAGGGATATCAAGTGATCTTAGAGGATTCTTGACAAGATACCCTCTTGATCAATGGTAGAAGGTGTTCTTGTAGTTTGCAACAAGGATACCTCTTGCTTAGGACCAGACGTCATACCTATACAAGATTCCTTAGATTACAAGATTTTTTTCACTCCTTTACAGAAGGGTACAAAATCTAACAAACTCAAATCATTCATTTTTTGTGAGGTGACATTAATATTAAGTTAAGATGTCTTTGTTTGTTTTATTTCATACAAAGGAAAACAATTAAGACCACTAGTGTCTATCAGTTCAGGATGCATTACTGTTAAGGTTGGATTAGAGGAATCTTTTGTGATGGTGTTGATATATATTGAAGGCTTGTTTATTTCTATTATAGTACAATAACCAAGACCATGAGTCATTTGTTGTCTATTAGTCTCTATAGGGTTGCAGATACCTTGTTCATTAGCACCACATCATTTTTCACTATAGCAAAGTTGTTTCATAAGTTCATAAGATTTTTCATAGAGCTCTTTCATTGCTTTTGGATATGGTGGTTTCTTGTAAGTTCATCAAATTTTGTTGTGTAATCTATTGTATTTTTTCATAAAGTGGTTGAGGTAGATGCTTTCGAAGGGTCTTCCAAGTTTTATGTTGACATGGCTACCTTTTTGTGTCCCTTATTTGAATCTTTGTTTATAATCTTGTACTCACCCATGAATGTATGCTTGAATTCTAAAGAACCCCAATCATCTTCTAATAGCTTCATGACTTCTTCAATGTGTTTTTCTTTGTATTTCTATTGCACAAAAACCTAGCTTATAAGATTCTCTCATAATAACCAAAAATACGATTGAAGGATGCCTTAGGTACTCTGTTCTCATAGATCTTTTATAATGTCACTAACACATTCGAGATTCTATTATAATGTCTACATCATAGGTTCTCATGATGAGGTTATCTTCAAATGAATAACTTGAAATTCCCTCGCTAAGTGTAACATAGATTTTTGCACCCAAGGTCTCTCTAGCACTTCTAGGGTTTTTCACCTAAAAGGAGAAAGAAGGGGAAAAATGCTCATGTCTACACTCATATTCAATGCAATATGAATGGAATATGGATGTAATATACCTAGATGAAATTTTTGAATGCAAGAAACTAATAAGATTAATTGATTAATGGATGGAAACTAAGCACACAAAGAATGTTTAAAAACACATTGTGTAATGTAAAAACACCTAAAAATGAATGCAAACTATAACAAAACTGAAATAAATTGAAGAAATGCACCTAAGATCTTGATGAAGACTAGTAATAACATTTGAAATGTTGTTGATGCTGATTTTCAGGCCTGGTGGGACTCTTTCACCATTTTGGGAAAATACTTGTCCCAATTTTGCAAAAATGTTTTGGAACCTATTTTAGACAAAAGGGTATCTAAAAATGCAAAAAAAAAAAAATTAAGCTTAAAGTGGGACTCAATCATCACCCATAGTGAATGAGTCCACTTTTGAATCTCTGAATATTCAAAGATGGAATCTAGTGGGACTCAATCGTCACCCATAGTGAATGAGTCCACTTTTGAATCTCTAAATATTCAAAGATGGAATCTAGAACTTTTGGTCTGCACTGTAGACTTCTTTAGGTATCTGATTCTAAAACTCTAATTTCTGAACCTAAAAGTGAGCTTTTGTTGATATTTAAACTTGGATAATGAAGAGAAGACCTAAACAACTTTGAAAATTGATTCTTAGTGATTTCCAACTTTCCAAGATGTTTAAATTTGCAAACACACAATAAAAGAAAGAGAAATGTTGAATGTTATGGCATGGGGGTTTGCCTTGGTCAAACCCCTTTTAGGCACTTAAACCAAAATGATGAAAGAATATAATGAAACATGCAACAATGGAGTTTATTACCTTTCCATGATGTTTGATCTTGAAATTCTATAGTAAAACATGAAGAATCTACCCTTGAATGTCTGAAAATTGATATCTTGGAGACTTGAAATGAAGAAACTCTAAGTTTCTTGACTTGAGATGGAAGAATTATGGATGGATAATGAAGAATGGTTGTGGTTTAGTGTTTAGAGACTTGATTTTATAGGAAATTAGTCTTATTAGCTTGAAAAATTAGATCCCTAAGGCTGACATGTGAAAATAATTAACTTAAATCTCATTTTTTCTTACTCAAAGCTCAAAAATGGGTCAAATGGGACTCATCTGCACCCATAGTGAATGGGTCCCACCTAGATAGGACTAATTCACCATGGATGGTGAATGGGTCCCATAGGGGCCATTTTGAAGGCTAAGATGCTAAGAGTTAAGGAAATAAGGTTTAAATTATAGCTTTATCAGTTATTTGAATAGTTTAAGCCTCAAGATGCACAATATGGGGTAATAGGGGCCTATTAATGATGATTTAAAGGTAAATTAGGGCTTGCAACACAAAATTCAATGTGAAAGTGTGATTAAATACATTTTACAACACTAAAATGAGGTCCACATAGCCTAGAAAGGAACAAGAACCAATATGAATGTGAAAGAAACATCACAACACTAGTTTAACATTCAGTTTAATTCAAAAACCTTCTAGATTGATGTGATAAAGCATTTGAGTACATTTTATAATGTTAAATTAGGGAGAAATGGGTTCATTAAGTCTAGAAAAGCATGAAAGTCCATTACAAGACTTTACAACACCTTTAAAAGACATCATTAAAAAGCATGTTATTCAATTTGTAATGTCCAAGACCTAGTGTGGATACATAAAATTCCTCACAACACCTGAATCAAGGCCTCATTAAGTACACTTTATCATTAATTAATCCCATCTCAAACAAGAGGTCCATTTTTCTATGGTACATTTATCCCCCACTTTAGTGAGAGTATGAACTTGCTTCAAACTCACATTAAAGTAGACATTCAAGAGATATTTGAGTGTACAGATGCATATGACAAAGAATGACAAAGATCAAAAAGGAAATCAAGCCCTCAGGATGAAGATCCTAAGTCAAACCATCAAGATACACAATCATGCAATGAAAAGAACTAAAGGAAAGAAAAAATAGCATGGAAATGATGCACTCACTCTAGGGCCACACAAATTTAGGTCATCCATAGGGTGAGTTGTCCCAAAGAAGTAATTTGAAAAATAAAAAGGTGGATCAAGCTTCGATGGTTTGTCCAACTAGTTGTGGATTAGATCTAGGTTTTTTGTTCAGGGAAAGAAATGTGTACTTTCTCTGGGGTGACAGAACTCATGGTTGTTTTCCAGGTGAGAAACATACGCTAGTTGGTATGCACTCACAAACACATGGGTTGCTATGGGGAAAGTCGTGCCTCAGAATGGGCTTCCCACTCAACCATATCAAAGTTATATCTCCTGATAACTTTAATAAGGTTCCACAAGGATAAAGTTGGTTTGAGCTCTATGAGGTAAGTAAAACTTCATATGCTTGACACTCATAGACATTGTTAATTTAGAATAGTGTAAGGATTGTTCAAAGGGATGTTGATTTTTTTATGCAAGGTCTCATCTTAGGGAACACCATGCTTAATGTTTCCAAGAGAGGATAAGCGCAAATGATCTCATCTTGTTTCCAAGAGAGGAAAAGTGCAAGGTCTCATCCAAGGGAACATTGTGCCAAATGTGTCTAAGAGAAGGAATCACAAGAAAAAGAAAATCACACAATGAAATGTGAGTGGTGATGTATGCCCCCACTTTAAAGTGGTTGTGAACTCCAATACTATGATAAATTTTTTTAAAGTTGAAGAGGACATGAGAGCTTATTTGGAAATCCCTATGCCAAGTCATATGTTTTTTAGAAGCTACATCATGAAAAAGAGAAGTATGTCATATGTGAGCCAATGTAAGGCATGTCATCCACATCCCAAGCTTTCTTCTTATGTATTCATGAAAGGTTAATGAATAGCCAAAGCAGGCAACCACAAGTGACATACGAGGATGAGGCTACATAACCCCTTGGCCCCACTGAGTGTGTGATCCGGTGGACATTTTTTAGTGAAAATTGAAGTGTCTCATTTTTCTCCAAAATCTGCACCATCAGAAAGAGCTCAGCGTCCTGATTCCAATGCAACTCAAACGGAGCGAAAAGGAGTCCGTTTGCACGAGTTATAGCCAGTCAAACCTTCGGTCAAGCCAGAATCAGGGGCATCCAGAAGGCAAAAAAAATGGCATTGTCAAAAATCTTCGAAGTCAGTGTCATCGCGAAGAGCTCGTCGACATGATTCCAATGGTGTTCGTTTCATCAAAATCCGACATCGTATGCTCAACTTATCAGCGGTCAAAGTTTGCAGTTGACTTTTTAAGGTGGACCATACGGATGCTGACGTCAGCATTCCGTACTATACGGACTGTGAAGTGGCCGAATCAGAATCTGACATGTGACTTCCATGTCGACATTGTATGGACCAATCGGATCGTGACACGTGTCCATCCGTACACAGTCAACGACACACGTCATCAGTCGGCACACAGTCATTGTCCACGTCATCAGCCGAGTCAGCGGCACAGTTGGCAGGACACGTCAGCTCTCCATACGCCACGTCGTCATCCAGTTGGCGGACACACCAGCACCCACATCGGCATACAGTTGGGAAACACATGAGCATTGTCAGCAAATTGTAGTTCGCCACATGGCGCCTCGTGAGCATGCCACGTGGCCTAGGCTTGCTCGATCGGAGATTTGGAATTTGTTTGTTTGTTTAATAAAAAACCATGGCACTGGCGGAGGGATTCGATCCCACACCACTCACCACCGAAAGACCCACACCGGCCATTCAACCAAAGCCAACGCGCTATACTCTATATGGAAACGATTTTATTTTGTTAACATTTTGTTTGAAGTTTGTTTAAAAAAAACAAGCGGATGGGAGTGGAACCTGGAACCATGGGGTTCCCAAAAGGGATATGCACCGGTAGGCCATCGATCCCATCTGAAATATTAGTGGCATCGGTTATTTTTGATAACATTTCAAATACCGAATGCCTAAATAAAATAAAAACAAACTCTCCTACTCAAAAATTAAAACAACAATAATCCTTTTAAGGATTAACCAGAAACCTTCTCAACCATAATAGCCCGAATAATGCTAAGATGAAGGGCTTAATTTATATTATGGAATTTTTAATGATTTTTTATGCAAAATTGGGAGATTTGTTAAAGATTTTTTGTAATTTGGAGAGATAAGGTGAATATTGTCAAATCAATTGGTTAGTAACCAATTTGAGTTAATTTTATGTATAAAAAGGGGGTGTGAGATGAGAGTGGCAATTAAGTTTTTTTCAGGTGATGAAGTCCTGATGCTGAGGTGATGAAAGAGAGGTCTTGTTGGAGAGTTTTCAAGTCATTCTTGCATGTCAGAGTGTTGTTACGCTGCCAAAGTGCTTGGAGAATGGTTATGGTGCTATTGTAATTGATTTTTGGAGTTAATCAGATCGGTCTCTCTATTGGAGTGGACCCAGAGACGTAGTCACATTGTGACGAACTCCGTTATCAACTGTTTGCACTTCTCTTCTTCTCTCTCTCATCTTCTCTCAGTTTTGTTAATTTCTATTGTAATCACCTTGTTATTACTTTCATTTTGTTATTTCCTTAAGTTAATTTTGATGTTAATTAACTTGGAATAATCATTGTAAAAGCATTGTAAAAGTTAAGCATTTCATTTCTGCAATCTAGTCTAGATCCTATACAGATCAAGTTGGTATCAGAGCTCAGTTGACTTTTATTGTAGTTATTTGTTGTTTTTGAATGCTAACGAGATCCAGGATTCAGAAAGGTGAAGGAAAGCTCGAAGAATTTGATCCTGAGATCGGGAAGCGAAGATCATTTCCAAAGATGTCAGTTTCTGGAATGGAGGTTCCTGAAGAAATCAGTGAGTAGGAGTTTCGAAAAGCATTCCTCGAGATGAAGGCAAAGGTGGACATTCTTTTTCAGGAGAGACAAGAACGGAAGGAATGTGAAGAAGGTTCGTCGAAGCAAGAAGATCGCAAAGACTTGAAAGGGAAACAACATGGAGATGGTGGCAAGCAACCAAATCACCCTTTTTCTTCTTCTCCTCCCTCTTCTCCTTCTCCTTCTTCTCCATCTTCTCCTCATTCTATTTCTTCTAATCCTTTCAAGAGTGGGTATAAACCTAAAATTAAATTGGATGTAAAATTTGATTTACCAAAGTATTGTGGTGAACTTAATGCTGAAAAATTGGATGATTGGATTCAACAAATAGAGGTCTACTGTAGAGTCCAAAACCTAATAGATGATGTTGATAGGATCCAATTAGCTACTCTTCGTTTAGGAGGTACAGCCTTAACCTAGTGGGAGAGTAAGTCTAAGGCAGAAGTTTCACAACGTGGTAGAGTCAGTTTAACTTGGGCAGAATTTATTAATGCTCTTAAGAAGCAGTTTTATCCCCTAGGACATATGTAGCAGTTAATGATGGACTGGAAAATGTTTAGGCAAGGGAAGGGTCAAACTGTCCAAGAGTACACCCATGAATTTATTAAGAGGGCTATTGCTTTGAACGTTCCTTTGTATACCCAAGACACTTTGTTGAAGTACATAGGAGGTTTGCATTCCTACCTTAGGCATTCCATTTTGGTTTTGAACCCTTGTAATTTGGATGAAGTGTCTGTACAAGCTACACACTTAGAGTCAAGGGGTAAAGGATCTTTCATTGATAAGGTTGATAATGATGTAAAGAAATCTTCTAAGAATGCAGAGACAGGGAAAGGAAAGAAGGCAACTATAGTCAAGAAGGATGAGAAACTTTCTTGTTCTCATTGTGACAGGAAAGGTCATGATGAAGAACATTGTTGGCAGTTGCATCCAGAATTGAAGCCTAAGTGGGCTCAGAGACGTAATCAGAAACAGAAGGGTAAGGAAAAAGCCACGAATGTTGTTATGGATCTTGGTTCAGATTCAGATGATGAGACTAAGATAACAACAATGGGTCTAAAAGGTAAAGCTCCTATTTCTGGTGTTTCTGTTGCTAGTTGTGCTTCTTCTTCTACAGTTAATGATTTCTCTGAAGATGTGAAAAGGAATGAGCTTTTTCACTTAAGGGTTGTTGCTAAGAACAGTAAAATTGATGCACTCATAGATAGTGGATCTCAGGTTAATTTAATTTCAGAAAGTGTTGTAAAGAACTTGGGGTTAAAAACTACACAACATAAGAAACCTTATCCACTAGGCTGGATTTGTGAAAATGATAAGTTGCAAGTAACAAACAATGCATCTTAAGGTTCACAATCACTAGTAAGTTTGTGGATGAAGTACAGTTTGATGTAGTTCCATTGGATATCTATGGGATAGTGCTTGGTAGCCCTTATCTTTATGACAGAAAAGCAATTTTCTATAGGGAAAAGAATCATTATCACTTGTTTAAGGATGGCATTCAGTATATTGTACATTCTCACAGGGTTAAGACTGATCGTTCTTTTGCAAACACAGGACAGTTAAAGAGGGTAATTAATGCAAGTAAAGAGTTAACTCTTATGTCTGTCAGTACAGGAGGTTCTACACTTGAACTTGGAGTAGCTAACCAGGGTCAGATGTTGCAGGATGCACTTGCAGTACAACATGAGAAAAGGATGCTTGAAAGCATTGATGAATCCTTGAGTAAAAATGTTCTTGTTGTAAAGGATCGAATTGTTGTTGACTTATTTTCTTTCATTTCTGCATTGTTGTTCAGCTTGATGCTAGTCAATTTTTGTTGGTTAGTGGCTATGGCAATTGATGTAGAAGCTTATGGAAGTGATACAATAATGTTTATGTTCAACAACATTGTTGCAGTCTTTATTGTGCTTGTGAGCCAGGTTTTCAGATGTACAGAGGATACAGGATAAGTGGGGAGGCCAATTCCTCACTTATTGTTAGAGTAAATGTCACTTTTGGAGGTCCAAAAGGTCTTCAGTGGGGAGGCCTGATCCGGTGGACATTTTTTAGTGAAAATTGAAGTGTCTCATTTTTCTCCAGAATCTGCACCATCGGAAAGAGCTCAGCGTCCTGATTCCAACGCAACTCGAACGAAGCAAAAAGGAGTCCGTTTGCACGAGTTATAGCCAGTCAAACTAGAATCAGGGGCGTCCAGAAGGCAAAAAAATGGCATTGTCAAAAATCTTCAAAGTTGGTGTCATCACGAAGAGCTCGTCGACATGATTCTAACAGTGTTCGTTTCGTCAAAATCTGACATCGTATGCTCAACTTATCAGCGGTCAAAGTTTGCAGTTGACTTTTTAAGGTAGACCGTACGGATGCTGACGTCAGCATTCCGTACTGTGCGGACTGTGAAGTGGTCGAATCAGAATCTGACATGTGACTTCCATGTTAGCATTGTACAGACCAATTGGATCGTGACACGTGTCCATCTGTACACAGTCAACGGCACACGTCATCAGTCGGCACACAGTCATTGTCCACGTCATCAGCCGAGTCAGTGGCACAGTTGGCAGGACACGTCAGCTCTCCGTACGCCACATCGTCATCTAGTTGGCGGACACACCAGCACCCACGTCGACATACAGTTGGGAAACACATGAGCATTGTCAGCGAATTGTAGTTCCCCACGTGGCGCCTCGTGAGCATGCCACGTGGCCTAGGCTTGCTCAGTCGGAGATTTGGAATTTGTTTGTTTGTTTAATAAAAAACCATGGTGCTGGCGGAGGGATTCGATCCCACACCACTCACCACCGAAAGACCCACACCGGCCGTTCAACCAAAGCCAACGCGCTATACTCTATATGGAAACGATTTTATTTTGTTAACAGTTTGTTTGAAGTTTGTTTAAAAAAAACAAGCGGATGGGAGTGGAACCCAGAACCATGGGGTTCCCAAAAGGGATATGCATCGGTAGGCCATCGATCCCATCTGAAATATTAGTGGCATCAGTTATTTTTGATAACATTTCAAATACTGAATGCCTAAATAAAATAAAAACAAACTCTCCTACTCAAAAATTAAAACAACAATAATCCTTTTAAGGATTAACCAGAAACCTTCTCAACCATAATAGCCCGAATAATGCTAAGATGAAGGGCTTAATTTATATTATGGAATTTTTAATGATTTTTTATGCAAAATTGGGAGATTTGTTAAAGATTTTTTGTAATTTGGAGAGATAAGGTGAATATTGTCAAATCAATTGGTTAGTAACCAATTTGAATTAATTTTATGTATAAAAAGGGGGTGTGAGATGAGAGTGGCAATTAAGTTTTTTTCAGGTGATGAAGTCCTGATGCTAAGGTGACGAAAGAGAGGTCTTGTTGGAGAGTTTTCAAGTCATTCTTGCATGTCAGAGTGTTGTTACGCTGCCAAAGTTCTTGGAGAATGGTTATGGTGCTATTGTAATTGATTTTTGGAGTTAATCGGATCGGTCTCTCTATTGGAGTGGACCCGGAGACGTAGTCACGTTGTGACGAACTCCGTTATCAACTGTTTGCACTTCTCTTCTTCTCTCTCTCATCTTCTCTCAGTTTTGTTAATTTATGTTGTAATCACCTTGTTATTACTTTCATTTTGTTATTTCCTTAAGTTAATTTTGATGTTAATTAACTTGGAATAATCATTGTAAAAGCATTATAAAAGTTAAGCATTTCATTTCTGCAATCTAGTCTAGATCCTATACAGATCAGTGTGGGACAAGGGTGAGCTAAAATGATTAATGAAATGCATGGTAGAGTGAAAATCAGTATCAATTAGAGGAACTAGGTTCCACGACATAGGGAAGCATGCCAAACTCCTAAAGATGTTGAATTATATGACTCAAAGCATTAAATTCATTAGTGGAGTGATCATGAACTCTATGCTAGGCACAAAATGAGGTCTTAGAATAACATTTCTTATGAGTTCGAGGAGGGGGGTGATCAAGTGATTTTGGAGGAGTCTTGAAAAAATGACTTCTTGATTAATGGTAGAAGGTGGTCTTGTGTCAAAGATACATCTTGCTTAGTAGTAGATGTCATACTTACACAAGTTTCTCTAGATTGCAAGATTTTTTTCTCTATTATCGGAGGGAAAATCTATCTAATGCAAATCATTGGTGTCTTGCAAGATGGCATTGACATTAAGCAAAGATGTAGGTGTTTGTTTTATTGTTGGAAAAGGAGAATGTTGAAGACCACTAGTGTCGATTAGTTTAGGATGTTTTACACTTATAGTTGGTTTATAGGATTGTTGTGTGAGAGTGTTGATGTTGAGTGAAGGCATTTTTGTCTCAGTCAAGGGACAATAACCAAGACCATGAGTCATTTGTTGTGTATTAAGCTCTATAGGGTTGTGGATAGCTTGTTCTTGAACACCATATCTTTTTTCACTATAGCCAAGTTGTTTAACGAGTTCACATCCTTTGCTATAAATTTTCTTCATTGCTTGTGGATCTAGCTCTATAGGGTTGTGAATACCTTGTTCTTGAGCACCACATCCTTTTCCACTATATCCAAGTTGTTTAACGAGTTCATAACCTTTTCCATAAATTTTCTTCATTGCTTGTTGGTCATAAGCACTGTCAAAGGCGATTGTGTAGTTTTCTTCTTTTTCTAAAGTGGTTGAGGTTGATGCTTTCGAAAGGTTGTCTGAGTTTTGTGTTGAAATTATTGTTGGTTGTTCTTGTTTCTCATCTTTTGTTTGTGTGATTATGTATTTTCCCATAAATGATGGTGTTAATTCTAAGGATCCCCAATCATCACCAGATAATTTAGATACCAATTCCTCATTGTTTTTGTTCAATTTCAATGTTGGAATTAATGTTTTTAGAGGACTTGTAGCTCCTTTTCAAGCTGCAAGCAACTTTGAAGCTTGGGGTCTAATTCAACTTGATAAATGTTATTTTTATAGACATATTTAATTATATGATGAAGGGTTGAAGGCACTACATTCATCTCATGAATCCATGGTCTTCCTAAAAGAAGATTATACGAAATATCATAAGGCATGACATGAATAGGAGTTTGCAAAGTAGCCACCCCAACCATAAAAGGAAAAGTGAGAACACTGAGCGGTTGCTTTGTTGTATTATCAAATCCTTAAATAGATTCGAAATTAGGTATTATTTGTGACTTTTCACCACACAATCTATCAAGGAGATTCACACTACACACATTAAGGGAAGAACCATTATCAATAAGGGTTTTCTTTATCCATTTTTTATTTTATTGAGAGATGATCTTCAAAGTTTCATTTTTTTGCACTTCCAGAGGGGGGAGTTCACTTTGGTGCAAAACAATGTTAGCATTTATTCCTTGGATCATGGCTATGATATCAGTTGGTTGTGCATTGGAAGGGATAGGATCTTGTTGCAAGGCTGATTGGATGATGTTATAGTGAGGGGAGGCTTGAATAAGGTCCCATAATGAAATTTTAGTAGGAGTATTCTATAGTTGTTCAACAAGGTTGTACTCCTTTCCACTAGGAAGACCCGGTAAGATAGGTTTAGGGGGGATAGGATTTGGAAAAGGTAAGGGTGTTGGGGTTGGTTGTGTTGGAAGTGGAATTACTCTAAGAAGGGGGGTTGAATCATAATAATATATCTAAAACTTTTTATGACATGAAATGCATATTTAAACTCTTTTTTATCTTAAACAAAATGTGACTTTATATATGCAATGTAAATATTGAACTTTGATTGATTTTTTTAATGACCTAATAAAATACAACATGAATGCCTAATAATGCATGTTAAACCATGGTGTACATTTTTCATATAATGCTAAATGAATGATTTTTTTATGCTTTCTTTTTCAAGGATACTAAACTTTCTAATGAAAAAATTTAACATTCAAACTTTGCACATTAACAAATGAAATTTGAACTTTTAGGAAAATTGGAATGATGATAAAGTATCAAAGCATTGCATGAATAGACTTAACATAAATGACTGAAAGAAAGATTATGCAAGATATCCACAAACCATGTGATATATATACATAGAAATTTGACGAGTGGAAAACCCTCTTGGGGTAGAAAAACCACTCCAAAATGCCTTATAGGCTTAATTCCAAAAAATGTCTACAATATTTTCATAGCACCAACTCAGTAATAATGTGGAGCACCAACTCCAATAGTAAACTGAAACACCCACTTCCAGTTAGAAGCACCAATTTCTTTTGAAACAAAATCTCATGATATTGGAACCTATTGGGACCTTATAATTGTACTAATTATTTGCAATCACAAAATCACAATGGATACAAAATGATATTTTTAATAATTCCCACTAAAAAATGTATTTGCAGATGACAATACAAATACTCTCACTAAAATAACTCAATATAATCTTTGTAATACAACCAGAGACATACAATATAAACCCTCTTTTAACTTTTTTTAAAATACAAAAGATATCACTATAATAAATCCTCAAACATTCAACAATACTCTATTCAATCTTATAACTTCTCATCACCAAGTCATGGATTTTTTCCATGCATTTATACAATGAATACAATTTTTTTTTCCTTTACAAAAACCAATATCCAAACTAACCAAGGTTTGGATAAACTAAAGATAATGCAAATTAATCAGGATACTTGTAATGGGTTTGAAGAATATCCAGAGAAATTCGATGTATAGCCATTGAAAATTGAAACCCTTGAGTATAAACTCAGGTTAAGCAACTATCATGGCAGCCAAAACATTACCAGTTGGCTGTGTAAACTCCATAATGGTCTCGCTATGCAGCTCATTAAACTTCCAACACAATGATAAGCTCAAAAATAAGCTTTATACAACAGTTGCAAATTCTTCATGGCAACACTATGATGTGTCTTTAGAAAAAAATGAAATGACAATTATTTTTCCCTAACTTCCTTTAAAAAAAAAGACTCTTGATAGCCTTTTTTACATTTGATAAAGTTTGAAGTCCGAAAGGACTCTTATCAAACAACAATAACCACTTGAATTCCAACAGTATTATTAACAAAACATCAATGATGGTTGTTGACCAAACTTGATAACAAATGTTACTGCCATGTGACCTTAAAGAAAGTCAACTTCCTTGTAACATACAACAAAATCAATTTAAACGAGTAATATGATATGCTTGGTGTAATGTAAGGATGTGGTCACTGATAAAATTATAGTCCATAGGCATTAAATGGCTTTCATTTTAAACATTAACAAAAAGGCCGATGAATTACACATTATGACCATTGTATCATGGTAAGCCCGACTAGAGAATAAAACAATGTTAAACATGTCACATGTGGAGAACCTGAATGTAAAAAAACATATGTGGAGAACTTGAATAATCCAATTCAAATCCATGAATGGCTTTAACTTAATGCCACTTAATATGAAATACAACCCATTCTATATTTCATTGCCCCTTGTTTATGAATTTCACCATCTAAACCATTATAAAGAAAATGTTAAAGAATTCCTTTTGTGAAGCTCAAGGTATCATGCACCAAACTTGTAGCTACCATTACTATCATTATGAATTCCAAAGAACACTTTTACTTTAAACTAAGCAATGAAATGCTATCACCTATATGTGTCTTAGGAAAACCAAGTTGGTCTGAGAAAAATCATGCCAATGTAGATAAAAACTAGTATCATTGAATCAATCTAAGTGTCAAAACAACATGATTCACCTAATCATCAACTACACATGAATCCAACATAACCAGTACATTAAAATTGAAGATAAACCAACAAATCATTACAGTCCATATAGTAAGCACTGAATATGCCAATGAATATGCCAAGTACTAAAACATCAATAGCCAAATACACCAATGAATATGCCAATATGAAACCACGAGCCAATCATTTTTAACATCAATGAAAAATAGCACAAAAGAGAAGTCAACAAACTCCCCCTTTGTACTTGATGGAAAAAACCAAGCCAACTAAAATGAAGTGCAAACATCTGAATCAAATACCAAAAAAATATGCCAACCAAAGCCAACCAGCCAACCAATTCCATTACCACGAGCCAATCAATTTTAACATCAAGGAAAAATAGCACAAAAGAGAAGTCAACAAACTCCCCCTTTGTCCTTGATGGAAAAAATTGGGCCAACTAAAATGAAATGCAAACATCTGAATCAAATACCAAAAAAAATATTCCAACCAAAGCTAACTAGCCAACCAATTCCATTACCATGAGCCAATCATTTTTAACATCAAGGAAAAATTGCACAAAAAGAGAAGTCAACAAACTCCCCCTTTGTCCTTGATGGAAAAAACTAAGCCAACTGAAATGAAGTGCAAACATTTGAATCAAATACCAAAAAAAAAATGCCAATCAAAGCCAACTAGCCAACTAATGCCATATTCATATTTCTCCCCCTTTTCATCTCAAGGACAAAGCGTAATCAATGAAATACAAAAAATTATAACTAAAATAGCTACAAATAGAGCAATGAAGCAACAAATAAACCATGAAAGCAGCAAAGAGCTACTAAGAGAGCTAAAAATCTCTCCCTAAACCAATGATAGAACATTAAGAGAGAAGAGATTGAGAGACAACTCCTAATCTAGATGAAAGTCTTTCAAATACCTCTTTAGCCAAAGGATTAGTAAATACATCTGCCACTTGTGCTTGTGTAGGTACATATTGCACAGTAACCTCATTAGCCAAAACTTTTTCCCTTTAAAAATGAAATTTAATTGCAATATGTTTAGTTCTTGAATGCATAACATGATTCTTTGATAAATTAATTGCACTGGAGTTATCACAAAAAATGGAAACAAGTTTAGCAACATCAATACCCATGTCTAATAGTGTATGTGCCATCCAAAGTAGCTGAGTGCAGCAAGATGTGGCTGCAATACATTTATCCTCTAATGTTGACAATGAAACTAAATCTTGCTTTTTGCTATGCCAAGCAACAACACAATCACCAAGATAAAATGGTGCACAACTTGTACTTTTTCTATCATCTAGACAACCAGCCCAATTAGCATCAGTAAAAGCTATTAATGTAAATTCATTATTCCTAGGATACCAAAGACCAAAATCAAGAGTACCCTGAATATACTTGAATATTATTTTTACAGTAGTAAGATGGGACTATTTTGGTGTAGATTGGAATCTAGATACGATACAAACAACTTGCATTAAATTTGGTCTGGAGATAGTTAAATATAAGAAGTTTCCAATCATTGAACTATACTCAGATTGATTAGCATTAGGAGAATCATCAATTTTAGAAAACTTACAGCTAGTTAGGTACATTGGTGTGCTCACTAGACAATAGTCATCCATCTAAAACCTTTTCAACATCTCTTTTGCATATTTTGTTTGTGACAAAAATATTCCCTATACAAGCTGTAAAACTTGAAGGCCAAGAAAGAATGTTAGTTCACCTAACATTGACATTTCAAATTCTGATTCCACAATCTTTGAAATTTTTTTAGATAAGGCATCATTGTTGTAGCCAAAGATTATGTCATCTACATATACCTCAACAACCAGAATATCATTACCTTCTTGTTTAACATAAAGATTGTTGTCCACACCACCTCGTTTGAATCCATTTTCTATTAAGTGTGCATCCAATCTAAAATACCAAGCTCTAGGAGCTTGTTTTAGACCATATAAGGCATTTTTCAACCTGTAAACATGATTAGGGTTATCTTGTACAACAAACTCTTCAGGATATTCCATGAAAACTTCCTCATCCAAATATCCATCTAGAAAAGCAGTTTTGACATCCATTTGATATACTTTAAAATTCTTACAACAAGAATATGCAAAAAAAGATTCCAATGGATTCAATTCTAGCTACAGGTGCATAAGTTTCACCAAAGTCAAAACCTTCTTGTTGTGCATATCCTTTGCACACAAATCATGCCTTGTTTCTAACCACTTTTCCACATTCATCCAGTTTGTTTCTAAAAACCCACTTACCACCGATGACATTCTTGTCATCGGGTCTTGGGACTAATTCCCAAGTCTTATTCTTTTCAATTTGACTGATTTATTCCTACATTGCCTTCAACCAACAATCGTCATTTAAGGAATCAGTAATAGTTTTAGGCTTAAATTCAATTATCAAACAAAATTTTTCAACAATTTGTGCTTGTTCATCAACTTTTTATCTTCCTCTTGTTAAGACTCCTGTATTTTTATCTCCAATTATTAGATCTTGAGGATGATTTCTCATAATAGTCTTAGAAGGTGTTTTTGGAGGTATTACTTTAGAACTTGAGGCATCCTCCTGTTGTGAATCAACTGCCTCAATAGAATTAGGAGTGATATCAAAATCTTCCTTAACTTCCTCTTCATCATCCTACACATAATCATAATCTAGGAGAAATCTTTCATCAAACTTGACATTAATAGATTCAACAATCTTATTCAACCTTTTATTGAAACATTTATAGGCTTTGCTATGAGTAGAATATCCTAAAAAGATACCTTCATCAAATTTAGATTGAAAGCTTCCTAAGTTTTCATCATCTCTTTTAATAAAGCACTTACAACCAAATATTCTGAAGTAATTAATAGAGGTAGATTTACCATACCAAAGCTCATATGGAGTGAAATTTGATTTCACTCTTATTTTCACTTTGTTTAGAATGTAAATAGTTGTATGAACAACTTCTTTCTAGTACATATCTAGTAGTTTGGCTTCATCTAACATTGTTCTAGCCATTTCTTTCACTATTCTATTTTTCCTCTCCACAACCCCATTCTATTCATGTGTCCTTGCAACAACATATTACCTTTTTATGCCATGTTGCTCACAATAATCAATGAAATCTTAAGATGTAAATTCACCTCCCTTATCTGCTCTCAAGCACTTAAGTTTCATATCAAACTCTTTTTCAACCAATTTACGAAAGATTTTAAATCTACCAAAAGCCTCAGATTTATGTTTGAGAAAAGTTACCCAAACCATCCTTGTGTAGTCATCCACAAATAACATGAAGTATTTTCCACCATTTATTGACCCTATCCTACTAGGACCACATAAATCAGTGGGTACAGGCTACAATGGATTAGTAGAATAATGTTTAGATTTAAAGCTCACCTTAGTTTGCTTGCCTTTGAGACATTCTTTGCAAACTGTATTTTCTAGTTTACTTAGTACAAGACAACCTATCACATTTTGATTTTTACTTATTCTAACCAGATTGTCAAAGTTTATATGCCCTAAACATTTATGCCATAACTATTTTTCTTCCACTTGACCCATAAGGAACATACCTTCACAGTTTTCATGATTGGAAGAGTCAAGAAGATTGTAAATATTTCCAGAAGTTCTCAAACCGGTTGCAACTATTCTACTAGATTTGTTGTTTTTATTTCACAACCTTGTGCACCAAATGTAACATGTTATCCATGATCTCAAATTTGACTAACACTTAAAATATTATGTTTCAATCCTTCTACATAATACACATCATATATTGGTGTGTCATCATTTAGAAGTAAAGAACCTTTACCTTTTATCTGAATACCTGAGTTGTCACCAAACTTAACAAATTCTCTTTCATAATCTTCAAGTTTCAAGAATTTTTCTTTATCACTAGTCATGTGGTTTGAAAAAGCACTATTCAGACACCCAAAATGCCTTCTTCTTGGATAGAAAGGAAGTTTGCAATAGCATATATTGCTCTACAGTTGGAACAAATTTGGGTCTCCAATCTTTCTTTGTGATAGCCTTATTTTGTTTGCATTGTTTGGATGTGTGACCAATAGTGTTACATTTGAAACATATGATTGTATTTGGAAAACAAAAGAATTGTTTGTGACCAAACCTTGGTGTTCTAGGCATCATGAATCTACAATTGCTCACTATATGCCCAAATTTATTGCAGTAAAAAAAATAACCATGGAAGAAAGCATTGAATCTAAGATAATTTCTCTTATCCTCAAAGGATTGCTTCTTACCAGCTATTTTGAAGTTCTGATTTGAACATTCACTAGTGCTGAAACCTTTACCAGTCATGTCCTTATGTTGTTTCTACTTTCCAATTAATTCATTTAAATGAAAAGTGATTTCATAACCTTCTACTTGTTTCTTTAGTGTGACTACTTCCTTTTCAAGCCTTTGGATTTTTTTATTTTTGTCAGTAAGAACTGATTTAAGATTGTCTACAGTTCTCCTAGAGTCATCTAGTTTAGTTTGTCAAGATGTAGTCATCTTATTTGGACTTTTCTCTTGTGAAGAAACTTATTTATTTAACTTTCTAATTTCTTTTAGAGCACAAAGTAACTCACCCTCAAGACTTAATTCTAATTTAGATTGATTTTCTATTTGACTTCTTGATTGATTGCTTGAATCCTTTGGTACAATAATTTTAGCCATGAATAAAGTTTCATCTTCATCATTTAAGGACTCATCTGACTCATCATCTAAGTCTTCTTTGCTAAAGAGACTCTTTTTCTTTTTGAGATTATTGTTAAACTTCTTTTTAGGATTCCAAGACTTTTTCTTGAATTTTTTTTCTATTTTCTCATCATCATTGGTTTGATTTGGATAAGGGAATTTAGCTGCAAAGTGACCAACTTTTCCACAATTAAAACACTTGAATGGAATTTTTCCTTTATATTTCTTTGTCAATTTTCTTACCAAAAGAGCTTCTAAGGTATCAAACAATTATGATTCACTAACTAAGTCTTCTTTCTTTTCTACTTTAAAATAAGTCTCTTTAGAGGTTGAAGCAAAGCTTCCTATCCTCATTCGATATGTTGTTAATATGCCTTGTAAATTGTCCAAGGTAAGTGAATCAAAATGCTTCTTTTATTTAAGACTAGAAACTTTAGACTCAAATTTTGGATGCAAAGTCCTAATTTCACCTTCTGAACAACATCAAACTCTACAATTGTTTCACCTAGACCTCTTCTTGCATTGAAAACTTCATCTATCCTTAATAAATAATCAACAATATTTTCATCATCCTTCATTCTCATTTCCTGAAATTGATTCTTGAGAGTAAGAATTTTGGATTGCTTAACTTTTTCATTTCCTTGATAAACATTTTCAAGCTTCTCCCAAATTTCATATGTAGATTTACAATGCATGACTTTGAAAAATACATCTTTTGTCAGACCACACAATAATGCATGTTTAGCTCTTGCATTCATTTCATATTTTCTTTTCTCATGATGATCTATAGGTATGGTATCAGGTACAATGTATTTAATACACATTAAGTTCCAAACATCAAGATCGAAAGAAATTAGATATATTTCCTTTCTCATTTTCTAGAACACATAATTAGAGCCATCAAATATAGGAGCTCTTGTAATAGATGAACCTTCAGGTGCATGTGCCATAATGACAAACTTCCAAGACCAAAATTAATTCTAGGTGGTAAAACCTAATACAAGACCCTACGCTCTAATACCACTTGTTGGAAGTGGAATTACTTTGAGAGGGAGGGAGTGAATCAAAGTAATATATCTAAAACTTTTTATGACATGAAATGCAGATTTAAACTCTTTTTGTTCTTAAACAAAATGTGACTTTATATATGCAATGTAAATACTAAACTTTGATTGATTGTTTTAATGACTTAATAAAATACAACATGAATTCCTAATAACACATGTTAAAGCATAGTGCACATTGTTGATATAATGTTGAATGAACATCTTTTTGATGCTTTCTTTTGCAAGGATACAAAACTTTCTAATGACAAATTTGCACATTCAAAATTTGCACATTAACAACTGAACTTTGAACTTTTAGGCAAATTGGAACAATGATATTAAAGTATCAAAGCATTGCATGAACCAACTTAACATAAATGATTAAAAGAAAGATTATGAAAGATAGGCACAAACCACACAAAAGAGATACACAAAAATTTGATGAGTGGAAAACCCTCTTGGGGTAGAAAAACCACTCCAAAATGCCTTGCAGGCCTAATTCCAAAAAACGTCTACAATATTTTCAGAGCACCAACTCAATAATAATGTGAAGCACAAACTCCAATAGTAAATTGAAGCACCCACTTCAAGTTAGAAGCACCAACTTCTTTTGAAACAAAATCTCATGATATTGCAACCTGTTGGGACCTTATAACTACACTAATTATTTGCAATAAAAAAATCACAATAGGATACAAAATGATACTTTCAATAATTCCCACTGCAAAATGTATTGTCATATGGCAATACAAATACTCTCACTGAAAAAACTCAATGTAATCTCTATAATACAACCAAAGACATAAACAATATAAACCCTCTGTTCACTTTTTTTAAAAGACAAAAAATATCACTATAATAAACCCTCAAACATTCAACAATACTTTGTTCAATCTTATAAATTCTCATCACCGAGTCATGGTTTTTTTCCATGCATTTATACAATGAATATAAAATAGTTTTTCCTTTGAAAAAACCTGTATCCAAACTAACCAAGGTTTGGATAAACTAAAGATAATGCAGTTAAATCATGATACTTGTCATGGGTTTGAAGAACATCTAAAGAAATTCAATTTATAGCCACTGAAAATGAAACCCTTGAGTATAAACTTGGGTTAAGCAACTTTCATGGTAGGAAAAACATTGCCATTTGGCTATGTAAACTCCATAATAGTCTCAGTATGTAGCTCATTAAACTTCCAGCACAATGATAAGCTTGAAAACAAGCTTCATACAATAACTACAAATTCTTCATGGCGACATTGTGATGCGTCTTTAGAACAAAATGAAATGACAATGATTTTTACCTAACTTCCTTTTGAAACAAAGACTCTTGATAGCCATTTTTACATTTGATAAAGTTTGAAGTCTGAAAGGACTCTTATCAAACAACAATAACCACTTGAAGTCCGACAGTATTATTAATAAAAAATCAATGATAGTTGTTGACAAAACTTGATAACAAATGCTACTACCATGTGACCTTAAACAAAGTCAAGTTCCTTGTAAAATGCAACAAAACCGATTCAAATGAGTAATATTATATGCATGGTGTAATGTAAGGATGTGGTCACTAATAGAATGATAGTTGATAGCCATTAAATGGATTTCATTTTAAATATTAACAAAAAAGTTGATGAATCACACATTATGAACATCGTATCATGGTAAGCCCTACTAGAGAATAAAACAGTGTTAAACATGTCACATGTGGAGAACCCGAATGTAAACCAAAATATGTGGAGAACCTGAATAATCCAAGTCAAAGCCATGAGTGGATTTAACTTAATGCCACTTAATATGAAATAAAAGCCATTCTATATTTCATTGCCCCTTGTTTATGAATGTCACCATGTAAACCATTATAAATAAAATGTTAAAGAATTGCCTTTGTGAAGCTCAAGGTATTGTGCACCAAACCTATAGCTAACATTACTAGCATTTTGAATTCCAAAGAACACTTATACTTTGAACTAAGCAATGAAATGCTATCACCTGTATGTGTCTCAACAAAACCAAGTAGAGTCTAAGAAAAAATATACCAATGTAGATAACAACCAGTAGCATTGAATCAATCCGAGTATCAAAACAACATGATTCACCTAATCATCAACTGCACATGAATCCAACATAATCAGTACCACAAAACTGAAGATAAACCAACAAAGCACTATCCATATAGTAAGCACTGAATATGCCAATGAATATGCCAAGTAGGGAAACACCAACAACCAAATACACCAATGAATATGCCAATACCAAACCATGAGCCAATTAGTTTTAACATCAAGGACAAATAGCACAAAAGAGAAGTCAACAGGTTGCAATAGTTGTATATTATTTCAAGTGTTATATGTATGAGCAATGGTATAATGACTCAAATGCTATGATACATTATTCTTAGGTGGGTAGAGGATGAGTTCAAGTTTGTTTTGAGTTGGAGATTTATGTGATGGGGGGTAAAGAATGAGTTGAGGTTGAATAATGTTAACATCCCTTAGCAAGTAAGAGTCTATATCATTATTGTGGTTTGTGTCTTGCATCATGATATCCTTCCTAGGAGGAGGGTTTTGAGGAGAACTACAAACCAAATTTAAGGTTGGTTCTTCTAAAGTGACTTCATCACAAGTAAGAGAATGATCAATGGTTGAATTGTCTTGCCCAATAAAGGTTTTTTTGGGTGAAGGGGGACAACCAAGATTCTCATGACCTTCCTGGAATAGGTTTTCTAACATCAAAGTATCTTCTTCACAACTAGGAGACATATGAGGATAAGGAAAAATGTTATTTTCATGATCATCTAAGGTTGTATTGTCTTGGTTATCAATGTCTTGTCCACTAATAGAGGTAAGAGGAGAGAAACAACTAGGATTCTCAAAAGTCTCATGAATTTATTCTTCTACTAAAATATATTTGCCGCCAAGAGGAGAGATATTATGAGAACAAGTATGATTATTAGGAATGGCCCAAGTTGTAGTCTCTTTCACTAAAACACTCTCATAGGGAAGATATAGGAAATTTTTCTCAACATGTCTACATATGTAAGGTACTAGGATTTTTTTTAATAAGAATTAAAAGCACATGTAATCATTTCATGCAATGTTTCAACAATATGAACAATGTATATGCAAAGATACAACACACTCTTATCCAATGTATGCAACACCTTAAGAATGTAGACGATGTATATGCAAGAATGAAAAGTAATTTTACCAAACTAATTCAATGTTTTATGAATAGAAACATTGTATATGTAAAAGTGAAAAGTACTTTTATCAATGTTATGCAAAATTGCAGAAATGTAATCATGTTTAGGTCTAACGGTGTTTGCAAATGAAGTGATTTGGAGAATGAGTAATCTAAAATGATGTTTTTGAACTAGATGAATAACTCAAATGTTCTAGAAACTATCCATACTTATACTATATGATACTAGGAGGATTAGGAAGCACAAAAATGAGGTTTCTAATATTGTAATAGTTATTCAAAAATCTGGACAGGGATTGATTCACCAAGTGTGGCAAATGAGTCCTAGTACTGGTTTTTTGCAAAATTTTCAAAAAATTTGAATTGTATTTTATGTGTTTGATGTTATAAGATGCATATCTAAGATGGAGATGTATAATTTTAGAAATTTTTTAAGGAAATTATATGAAAAGGTGTGAGCTAAATGACCTTTTCTCTAATGCAAAAATTTGAAACCATGGATTGCAAAACAATGCAAAATCTAATACATGCAAGCTATTCCCAGGATGATAATGGATGCCAAATAAGAAAATAAATTGTTCTAAAAGTAAGTTCCCTAAAATGTAACATAGATTTTGGTACCCAAGGTCTCTCTAGCACTTTTAGGGTTTTTCACCTAAAAGGAGAAAGAAGGGCCCAAATGCTCATGTCTACACTCAAATTCAATGCAATATGAATGGAATATGGATGTAATATACTGAGATGCAATTTTTGAATGAAAGAAACTAATAAGATTAATTGATTAATGGATGGAAACTAAGGAAACAAAGAATGTTTGAAAACACATTATGTAATGTAAAAACACCAAGAAATGAATGCAAACTATAACAAAACTAAAAGAAATTGAAGAAGTGCACTTGAGATATTGATGAATATTGGAAATGACATTTGAAATTTTTTTGATGCTAATTTTCAAGCCTGCTAGGACTCATTTTCCATTATGGGCGAATTAGTCTCAGTTCTGTAAAACTATCACGGAACCTATTTCAAACAAAAGGGTATCTAAAAATATAGAAAAAAAAAATTGAAGTGGGAATAATTTTCCACCCATGACCAATGAGTCAACTTTTGAATTTCTAAATATTCAGAGGTGAAATCCATAACGTTCGGTCTACACTTTAGACTTCTTCAGGTGTCTGCTTCTGAAACTCTAATTTTCCAACCTGAAAGTGAGTTTTTGTTGGGATTTTGACTTGGATAATGAAGGGAAGACCTAAAAAACTTGTCAACTTGATTCATAATGATTTCCAAGCCTCCAAGATGTCTAAATCTATAAACACACAAGACAAGATAGAGAAATATTGAATGTTAGGGCATGTGGGTTTACCTTGGTCAAACCTCTTTTAGGTACTTAAACCGAAATGATGAAAGAATATATTGAAACATGCAACAATGGATTTAATTACCTTTCCATGATGTTTGATCTTAAATTTATACAACAAAACATGAAGAATTTTCCCTTGAATGTCTAAAAATTGATATCTTAGAGACTTGAAATGATGAAACCCTAAGTTGCTTGACTTGAGATGGAAGAATGATAGATGGATAATAAAGAATGGTTGTGATTTAGGGTTTAGAAACTTTATTTTATAGGAAATTCACCTTACTAGCTAGAAAACTAGATCCCTAAGGTTGACATGTGAAAATAATAAACTTAAATTTCAATTTTTCCTTTTTAAAGTTAAAAAATGGGACTCATTCACCACCCATGCTAAATGGGTCCCATTGGATGGGACCGATTCAGTATGGATGGTGAATGGGTCCCATAGTGGCCATTTTGAAAAATATGATGCCAAGAGATAAGGAAATAAGGTTTAAATTCTAACTTTGTCTGTTATTTGATCAATTTAAGCCTCATAATGCACAATATGGGGTAATAGGGGCCTATTAATGATGATGTAAAGGTCAATTAGGGATTGGGACACAAAATTCAATGTGAAAGTGTCATTAAATACACTTTACAACACTAAAATGAGGTCTACATAGCCTAGAAAGGCACAAGAACCAATGTGAATTTGCAAGACACATTACAACACTAGTTTAACATTAAGTTTAATTCAAAAACCTTCTAGATTGATGTGATAAAGAATTTGAATACATTTTATAAAGTTAAATTATGGATAAATGGGTTCATTAAATCTAGAAAAGTGTGAAATTCCATTACAAAACTTTAGAACACCTTTACAAGACATCATTAAAAGCATGTTATTCAATTTGTAAGGATCCAAGACCTAGTGTGGATGCATAAAATGCCTCACAACACCTCAATCAAGGCCTCATTAAGTCCAATTTATCATGAATTAATCCCATGTAAAGCAAGAGGTCCATTTTTCTATGGTACACTAAGCTAGGTTGACAATTTGACGTAATTAGAAGGTAGTGGGCCCACTAGCATGCCAATTTCATGAAATTCTCATTGTAGTGGCCTATTTGAAAAAATGGGTCCAAGAAATGGGATCTCCCTGTGATTCTAGGAGACCCTATTTCTCGGACCCATTTTTTCAAATAGGCCAAGTTTGGTTGTAAATTTCACTGAATTGGAAAACTAGTGGGCCCACTAGCTTGCCAATTCAGTGAAATTAGCAAGCTTGCCAGTTTCACCAAATTGGAAAGCTAGTGGACAAACTAGCTTGCCAATTTAGTGAAATTAGCAATGTAGTGGCCTGTTTAAAAAAATGGGTCCAACAAATGGGGTATCCCTATTATTTACATCACCAAGAGACCCCATTTCTTGGACCCATTTTTTCAAACAACCTAAGTTAGGTTGCCAATATGACCAAATTGGCAAGCTAGTGGGCCCACTAGCTTGCCAACTTGGTGAAATTAGCAATGTAGTGGTTAGATTGCCAATTTGACTGAAATGGAAAGCCAGTGGGCCCTCTAGCTTGCCAATTTTGTGAAATTGGAAATGGAGTGGTCTATTTGAAAAAATGGGTCCAAGAAATGGGGTTTCCTGGTGATGTAAATCATTGAGATACCCCATTTATTTGAACCATTTTTTCAAATAGCCCAAGTTAGGTTGCAAATTTGACTGAATTGGAAAGCTAGTGGGCCCACTAGCTTGCCAATTCAATGAAATTGATAATGAAGTGACATGCTTGAAAAATTGGGTCCAAGAAATGGGGTCTCTTAGTGATTTAGATTACTGCGAGACCCCATTTCTTAGAACCATTTTTTCAAACAGGTCAAGTTAAGTTTCCAATTTGACTAAATTGGCAAGCTAGTTGGCCCACAAGTTGCCAATTTGATCGAATTGGCAAGCTAGTTGGCCCACTATCTTTCCAATTTGGTAAAATTGGAAATTTAGTGGATTGTTTGAAAAAATGGGTCCAAGAAATGATGTCTCCTAATTTATTGGCAAGCTAGTGGGCCCACTAGCTTGCCAATTCAGTGAAATTGGCAATCTAGTGGCCTATTTGAAAAAATGGCACTAGAAATGGGGTCTCCCAATGTAAATCACCAGGAGACCCCATTTCTTGGACCCAATTCTTTTAAACATGCCATGTTAGGTTTCCAATTTGACTTAATTGGTAAGCTAGTGGGCCCACTAGCTTACCAATTTGGTGAAATTAGCAATGTAGTGGCCTATTTGAAAAAAATGGGTCCAAGAAATGGGGTCTCTTAGTGATTTACATCACTAAGAGACCCCATTTCTTCTACCCATTTTTTTTTCAAACAGACAAAGTTAGGTTGCCAATTTCACCATAATGGGAAGCTAGTGGGCCCACTAGCTTGCCAATTCAGGGAAATTGGAAATGTAGTGGCCTATTTGAAAAAATGGATCAAAGAAATGGAGTGTCCCATATATTTACATTGGACCCTCAACCCATAAACCCTAATCCTTCAAACCCTATACCCTCTAACCTATACATTGGACCCTCAACTCTAATCCCTTAACCATATACCCTCAACCCTCTACCTTCAACCTAAAACCCCAAACCCATAACCCTTAAACCCTCTACTGTAAACCCTCTACCCTATACATTAAACCATCACTAACTCATTTGACTTTAAAATCCGATGAAAATTTCTAACGAAATATGTATAATTTGATGTATCGTCAGGTGCTTGTAAAATTTGATGTGTAATTTTCAAGTTTTTGAAAGTTTATCCCTGATGTTAGTCAAAATTTTGATGAACCTGGGTTTTGTCAAAATTTCAACTATTAGTTTTGTCAAAATTTTGACAAACATGAAAAATAAGAAAAAAATCAAATTGTGGCCAACATAAAGAAAAGTGAGTTCGCTAATTTATTGTGATAGTGTTTTTCTCTACTTGCGACAGTTTGTGGATAACTAAGGATGATTTTCTTCAGAAAAATAATAAAAAATTCAAGAAGATATCGCCAAGTTGAGGGTAGTCATTATTTTTTTGCAAAATTCAGTTGTGAAGTTAGATTTGTAGTTCTAGGTTTGAAAATCATATTTTAAGGCAACATCTCATCAGATTTCATTTTTAGAAGTTTAGGGTTTCAAGAATTTCATGTCCAAATTTTGTTGTGTGGAATCACCATAAGATCACAACCAAGGAAAAAATTCTTGTGACTGTAATTATTTGATCCATAACTTTATTGGTCATGTGGCATAGTTGTGCTATAACAAATACATGATGCATTCATGTGTGACCTAATTTTAATGTGGATATGTTGTGATAGAAATGGAGGCACTCATATAATGTAATTAATTCAAGTTGTATAATGTAGGTGTCAATCATCATTGGGTGTATTCAGGTTGTCTCAAGTTTAACAAGTTATGATGTAATTATAGCATGATCCAAGAGTGATTACCTCTTGCTGCAATAAAGAGCCTATAACTCTTGTTGATATGCAGAGTGGTTGTGTTATATCAATTATGTAGTACATTCAAGCACAACCCATGTTTAATGGGATATTCTAGGAGTGATCAAGATTTTCTAAACCTTGTGAATGTTACTTAAAAGTGTATAGCTTAAACTAGAAACCAAGTTTGTTATATACTTGAATGCAATTTTGGGTTACCGCAAACTATAATAATGTGATCTATTAATAACCATTATGGAAAGTATTAATGCAAGACCCATGCTATATATGATACATTTCCTCAATCAAGTTTACATACCTTAATGATCAACCACAAGCTTCCCACACACTCTAGGATACAATGCAAGATCATACCATAACTTTTTCAAGACAACTAATTTTCTAACCCAAGATTTAAGGTTGCTTTTTAATACCAACAAAAGCATTGGTAAGAGCATGATTAGGGTACAAACCCTAGGCCTCAATAGAAACATAAACAATAACTCTAGCAGATTAGTGAGGTTGCAATACTAGAAAGATTGAGACATTGTAGCTAATAACAAAATCTTGCAATCTAAAGATTGTAGCCAATAACAAGCACACTATGTAGCTTAGTGACATTTGTAAATGCAATCTACAGTAAGAAGAATGACAGTCACTTGAGATGTGATAGTCAAAAAGAGGCTGAGTAGTGACAAGGTAATAAAGCTCAAGCCTTGCATAGTAAAGTGAAGATTTTAATAGTGAATTTCCTTACCCCTTGCTGACCTTAAGGGTTTTTAAAATGCTTTTGGTAGTGTTAGAGAAGGAAAATGCAATCAAGGAATGACTATCCAAATGAAGTAACAATGGTAATCATAAGTTCGATGTTTCTTCTTAGCCATTAATGTATAATGGAGGTAGTGGATTGCATGTTTGAGCAGTGTTTTGAGACTCATCAAAGATGGGAGAATAGTGAATAATACCTTGTCGACTGTGAAGTAGTGTCAATAATGTTGAAGGATCTTAAGATCTACAATACCATGAAACAATGAGTCCCCTGTAGTAAGTAGGCAGTCTATAGGGCATAGTTTGATTTTATAGAAGGATGCTCATGAAAGGAATCTTCAAGTGACAGTGAGTGAGTTGTTTGAGATTGGAGCTAAGAGTGCAATACCTAGTCTTAAAGGAAGTTAGAAAAGCAATAAATGTGTAAGAAAATCAAATCATACACAACAAAAAATTCACAATGTTATCTTGCATAATGCCTTTATTTTGAAGAGAAAAATTTCATTGTATCTTGATGAAAGTGGTGACCTTAATGGTCAATCACTGGAAACCATGATTTTAAACACCTACTATTGTGCTTATGGAGGAAACATTTTAAGCAAGGCAGTGAGTGGTGGTTTGGAACAATGATAGGTATGAAGGACTTGATTTATATGCATACTATGTAGTCTAGCTTAAGACAACATTCTTAGAAGAGATTGAAGGTGGATTATGGAACTCAAGGGTTACAATAAAAAGGATTAAAGAAAACAATGAGATCTATTTAAAATCCATGGTCATGAAGATATGAAAGATGTCACATGGAAAACCTTAGTAGCTAGAGTAATGAGTACAGTGCCAAAGAGGATAGTGTGCTGGGGCAGATCTAGGAGATCTCCACATTATCTAATTATAGGGAAATACATCATTTATTTATTTTTTTAATTAAAAGAAATCATTCTAAACCTTATATAGGATACATTGATACTTCAAAATCCTCTGAAGGAATTTGATGTTATGCAAATATATGTAAAGTAAATACCTAGATTACAAATTATAGTAGCGGGAACAATGTAAGATTTGTTGAGCAAAGTAGGAATGAGATAAGAAGCAATGAATCCTATGCCTCCTTTCACGCACATCTCCTCACCATTCTTTTTCATTCTTTACTGAAACACTTCTCCATTTTGGCAGTCTATGCTTGAAAATAATGTTTTGACAAAGGTTTTAGAGTATGTTTATTAAAATGAAAACTCCACTCTCATGGGCTACACCTAAAAATAAGATTTTGACAAAAGTTTTAGGGTATATTTATGAAAGTTTTAGAGTATTTTGGTGGGCTATATTCTTGATTCCTTAAATGATTCATTCAAATGGATTGTGACTAAATAAATGACTAACTATTTAGTCATTTTTATTTGTGTGACTAAATAATTTTTAATCAACGACTAAACTAGTAATTTATGTACTCATTTATAGTTGAGTTGCAAAAAATGAGTAGAATTTAGTCATTTTTAGTTGTTGTTACTAAAATTTTTAGTCACCTAGTCCTTTATTCAAATTCTACTAGTGTGTGCTTCCTTGTATGATTAGGGCTCTCTCAATGTTGAGGGCCCTAGGGATAAGCTCGTCATAAGAAGTGACACATTGCATCTTTAACTAAAAGGATAAATTCATATTGACATTAGCAATGATGATTCCAACTTGTTGCTCCTTAGGAATGGGTCACTTGCTCTTACTAGCTTGCCACCTCCATTGTTGTAGGAAGTTTGCGATCAAGTTCAATATTCTGATTTTAGGAGTCTAATGGCTGGAAATCATAGTAAAATCAGAATTTAGTAAGTTTTGGAATTAGCATTTTAAAGTGTTTTTGGGGTCATTAACTTTAGACTATCTTCTCTTTTGCAGGGGTGGTTGCATGCCAAATTTTTTTGGTGTAAAATATCAGAATTATTAGATTTTGTTACCTGTCTATGAATAAAAATTATTGGAGTGTGAGTTTGATATTTTTTGAAGATCTAAATAGTCAAGCTTGGTAAAGAAAAATCATGTCAGATAATATTAGTCTAGAACAAAATGAAGAGACACTTGATAGATTATGGGCTAGATTGAAAAGAAAGGGTGATGGGAAATGTTATTGTCCTTGCAATAATTCTGAGGGCTTAAAGACAAGACTACTTTTAATCACAACTGAGAAACATTGTAGGCAACATGGTCACATTGAAGGGGGTCATGATTATCATCCATTGGTAAATTTTTCATTATATGTGTTTATATTTATTGAATTTGTAAATGTTTATATCATCTTAACATTTTATATATATATATAATCACTTGATCATGATCATGGTTTATTTGTGTCTATCATTATTATAAAGGTGGGGTACCCTAGGGTAGATGATATGGATTATCACGACCCAAATAATGTGGTTTTGCAAGAGGACAAACATGGAGCTGTGAATATCGAAGATGAAGTTAATGATCCTATGGAAGAAGATGATCATATGCCAAAAAAATAGTTGAAGATGATGGTACAAATACATTGATTCATGACACATTTAGTGGTAGAGTTGATCATGATGATTGAGATGATTTTGATGATGTTCATGATTTACCTGTACTTGAAAAGGCATACGAGCCCCTTTATGAAGGCTCCCAAACATCTCTTCTCTATGTTGTATTGTTGTTGTTGAACTTGAAGGTTATGAATGGTTTATCAAACATAGCAATCTCACAGATGTTAAGGTATGCCATATATGTCATCTTTTTTCATCTATTTTAATTGTTCTTAGTTCATCACTAGTAAATAAAGGATGAAATATATATGATTAATATTCTTTATATTAAAAAATTATTTTTTGTTGTAGATTGATTGGTGAATTTTTGTTACCACCATCAAATATTTTACCTCGCTCATACCAAGATTTATCTGGAATTATGAAAGATATCGAAATGGAGTATCAAGCAATAGATGCATGTCCCAATGATCATATTATATATCATAAATAATAGGAATTTGCAACAAAATACCCAGAATGTCATATCAGTAGATATCGAACAGATCAACTAACAAAAAAGGTGCCTCACAAGGTTCTTAATTATATTCCCATTATTCCACGTATGTAACAATTATTTAGGTCGAAAAGCTTAGCACAATTTATGGATTACCATGCATGGAATAGAAGTGGAGTTGGCATTCTTCAAATGCCTGCAGATGGTTCTGCATTTAGGGGCATGGAGGAAAAATGGCCCCACTTTAAAGAAGAACCTCATAATCTTAGGCTTTCATTGGGAGTGGACGGTGTCCATCCATTTGGAGAGCTGAGATCTATTTACTCGGTGTGGCCTATTTTTGTTATCAACAATAACATTTCTCCATGGATTTCAATAAAGAGGGAGAACATAATGTTGTCAATGATTGTTCCAGGTATTTGTTTACATCAATTTTCTTTAATGTAGTAGCATCTCATTTGTCTTATTTGTTGCATAATGACTTATATTTTTTTCATTCAATAGTCATGTACATTAATTTATTTATATTGTAGTAAAATGGTTATAATAATTATGTAATGTTTATGTTCATTCAACTAGGTAAGTATCAAGTTAAAGATATGAATGTATATATCAAGCCTCTTATCGATGAGTTACTAAAGTTATGGAATGGCATCACAATGTATGACATCTCTAGACCAATAGGACAAAGATAATTTCAATTCCATGCAATGCTTGTATGGACAATTCATCATGCCCCAGGGTTAACACATTTTTGTGGTATGCTATAATGTTCAACTGCACTTTAACAATATTTAATTTTATGAAGTAGATATCATGCATGTTTCTAAAATAATCTATTCATTATATATAGTTATAAAAATTGACATATTTAATCCAATTATATATGATCTTCCAGGTCTTCAAACAAATGGAAAATTTGCATGTCCAATTTTTGGTCTAAAGATGAAATCTCATCATTCAAAATGTTTAGGGAAGCAGGTGTTTGATGAGAATAGGCACTCCCTCCATAGAAATCATAAGTATCAAACTATTGAAAAACATCTTTTCAATGGGAAAGAAGAGACTACATCAAAACCACGAAGAATGACACCTTGCCTATGGAAGTTGGAATATAATAGAATTAATCATCAAGGTTATACATCAGATCAAATTGTTTATCTATCATATATGATATGTTTTGAATTTATATTTTTATATTGTGCTATGTTTACTCATGCTGTAATTGACAATGTTTGTTGTTAATTTTTTTAAATTATATGCTTCATGAAAGTCATCAAGGCATTAATGGCCAGCTTCCATAGGGACTGAAAAGTTACCCCAGACAATTTAGTAGGTTACCCTACTATGAGAAGCTACAAATTGTGCATTTGTTTTATACAATGCATATTAGAAAGAATATAATAGAAATGTTATGTAAAATATTGAATGGAAGGCATGACAAAGAAAAAATTGTCAAAATTTGTAGTGACATTCTGGAAGCCAATCATGCAATGAAAAATGTCACTCAATTAAATAGAAATGGAGACCAAATCAATATAAGTGCCCTTCCTTGGTTATTAATAGAGCAGCAAAGCAATGCTATAAAAGAAGTCATACAAAAAATTTGATTTCCCACATGATTTGTTGCGAACATAAACAATATAATAACAAAGAAAGGTAAATTTGGGTCAGGGATGAAAATGCATGATTGGAATACCTTCATTAAGGTAATTATTCTAGTATATTATATACACTTGTATAATTCATGTACTTTTCAGAGTATTATGTTTACTACTTTTGAAAAAATAATGAAAAGATCATTTTATAATTATTGCAGTACATTCTACCTCTATCTCTCCCAAAAAACTTTGACAACAATGTCAAGCAAATTATATATGATCTTGGAAAATACATGAGGTTAGTAGTGATATTTGTTCAATTCATTGTATACATCTTATAATTTCTATTTGTTTTACTTGTTATGTAATATACTGTATATTTCTGTCAAATCTCGTTAATATATTTGTGCCTTGAATCACTTGTAGATGGTTGTCATCTAAATAAATCCATAAAAAAGATATAAATTATTAGAAGAGAAAAATTCCTTGTCTAATGTGTGAAATGCAAAAGTGTCTATAAATTTTTTCAATGCACAAGAACACGACCTCATACACCAAGTTGAGGAGATTGAATTGTGTGGACCTATACACACAAGGTTAATGGGGATGGTTGAGAGGAACTTGAAATTTTTGAAGGCTTTGGTTAGACAAAGAACACATCTTGAGGGTTCTATGGTGGAGGGATATATGGTATACTAGACCATGGTGTACATTAGTGAATATCTTGCTAAGTGTGCAACAAAGATCCATGTAGATCACATTTGGGATCCCAACTCCATTAACAAATTCAAAGGGTAGTACCTGATGGGGAAAGGTAGATTGAAAAAAGTGAGAGGTAACTATAAGATGGTCGTGGAGATTGATTGGAATACATTTTACATATGGTTTTTATGTATATTGTACTTAATTTTTAATCTTCAATATACATCAATTATAAATTAAGGTTGTATATTGTGGTATTTAACTAATTATACATCGTTTGTGAATTTCATTTCTTTTTTTATATAGTTGGTCGAGAGTGGGATGCACTCCATTTATACGTCATAAACAATCTTGATTGGATGATGGTATGGATTGAACGATGTCAAAAATTTTGTCGTGCATTAACATGGGAAGGTGTGGCTTCATTGGTTAAAGAAGCTCATCGTAATGGAGATTCCAATGTTACACAAAGGGAAATTGATTTAGCATATGGTTTAAGAGATAAAAAGGTACGTATAAATATATTAATCACCCATATTATTTCATTATTTTCAATTATATTGATGTATATATATATGTTGAGATTTTTTTTATTTGCATACATTCGACCAAGAATAAATATGTTTATCAGCTGATGATATTGCAATAATTTTTACATATTTGACATATTACAAGTGAAACACCACAAGGCTATGTGGTGCAATTGTCATAAATTTCAAATCAAAATGTTGGATGAAATGAAGAAAACTTGTGATTCTAGTATAACTACAGTCTTTTAGGTGACTAATGTTTCATCTAGAAGAGACATACATCCAGAAGTCTCAGAAAATTGATACTATGAGATTTTGAAAGATATACTTGAGTGTGACTTTAAGTCCTTTAGATTAATTATGTTTATCATTCTATGGTACATGCTACGATTGAATGAAAATGATCCAGAGAGAACTATTATTGAACATGATAATGGATTTACCATGGTTAATAAAAGGTTGATCGAACGAGATAGAAATGAGCCCTATGTTCTTCCAAGCCAATGTGAGTAGGTATTTTACTCAGAGGTTCTAGGTAAACCGGGTTGGTCATTTTTTGTTAGACATGATCCAAGAGGAAGGGTGGTAAAGTATAATGTGGTGGAAGAAGAAGATACTGAAGAACTAGAAGATGATGTAGATGATGATCAGGATCAACAGTTAGTTGATGGTGTCCCTGACAAAGATGTTAAAGAGGAGGAACTAGATTATGATGATGTAGGAGTTAATGTTCATGAATATGATATCTGTGTGGATGATGACATTATCAAAACTGATATTGATGATGATGATGATGATATGACAAATCCTTACAATGTCAAATTTGGATTGGATTATACAAACAAAGAGTTGGATGAAGAAGAAGACCAATGACATTGAAATGTATGAGTTATGCGATTATATTATCTATTTGATATTAATTTCTTGATAGAATTATATTTGACTTATGTGGTTACATAATGAATTCATGATTTTTTTAATTTTTATGCCATTACATAATTAATTTAATGATGTACTTTTTTAATGTTTGAAAGGTCAAACAATTAAAATATTTCAATAGTGATGTTAACAACCTTGAAATTAGTGTGTTTTATGTTTCATGTGATCATAAAAGATTAAAAAGTTAACTTTAGAGGTGGTTGTTCAGTGGTTGACATGTAAAAGCCTTTAAAAGGCATAAAGTGGTCATTGTAATGGTTGTTGATGGTTGAGGATTTAAAACATAAGCTCTTGACATTAAAAAATATGTGTTTTTCTTCAAAAATTTTGTATTTTTCCTATTATGTAGCAATGTACGGTCACATGTAGCCATATTTTTATGTGAAATCAATTTAAAGTTGTGAATATATGTGTTAGCTTTGATTTGAATCTAATTTGAGGGCTTAAGGTGTTGATTTGAGTTAGAAAGCTTCATTTCTTTGTATATAGCCTGGTTACCCTATTTTTGAGGGTTTTGTAGTCCAAACATGATATAAAGGGGCTCTTACACTTTTTGTGATTACTGTAGCTTGTGTAAGAGGCCCCATGGATACTGTTGTAATTGTAGAATGCATGAATAGGGTGTAGGATGAGAAATAAAGAAGGTATAGTTGTTGTCCTCAAGAGTTTTGTGATGAAAAGCATGTGAAATGAGAGGTACTTTCTGGCTCGATGCTTGTTTGCTCCTTCATTTTCTATAAGAAGTATTTCATGGCCAGAAGTATGGGTTAGCAAGTTAGATATTTTTTTGTCAAGTATAGGTAGAGTTGCAAAGAAAATTGTAAACTTTGATGGTTTTAAGGAAAATGCAATTTAGGTTTTGAGTCATTCTATAGTAGGTTTTGAACTCATAGGGATTTGATGTTTTATGACAGTATTGGCATTTGAATTGAAATGATTAATTTAAACTCATGTTTCTCCATTGTCCATGCATATCTAAATTTTGAGTAAGATAATCAAGGGTTTTCTCTTTCATCTCACTCTTGTGGTGTGCATATTTTTGTTTTGGATTTAATTCAAGGAATTAATTAAAATGCTTGAATGGGATTGTAGGTGGATATGTTTTGTATAAGGATTTGATAAGTAGTATTGGGTTAAAATACATGTTGATAAAATTGTAAAGAAATGTTCTCAAGGATCTTATATGTTATGTGTTAAATTTGTCACAAACCCTTATATGTTTATGAATTTGACTCCCTCAATGGATATATGGCATTGATGTAAGTTGTACTAATTTGTATGGTTCAGTATTTTGTTTTTCTTTACCTAGCGCTTGCTACAAATTGCAAATCAATGACTATTTTACACTGTTGAATGTGTTGTAGTTATCTCATGCTCTAAATAGTTGATATTACTGATGAACATCAATTCTATTCAGTATTATGGTATTATGTTGAGCTATTAAATGAGATTATCTAGTGTTGTTAATGTTGTTTATGATAATGGTGCAGAGGTTGTAAACACATTAAGGGATCACCCTCTCGGGTCTTGTAGAGCCCAAAGTGTAGGTGGTCTTTAAAATTCTCGTTAGTTGGTCTAGGTCCTTAGAGCTTCCCTTGATTGGAATTGGAAATTCCATAGGTAAATTAGAAGACCAACCTAGTTATAGTAAAAATAGCCAATAGGTAGAGGGGAGAGAGATAAAGGGATTCAATGAGAGAGAGAGGGAGGGAGTGGGAGAGAGATATAGGGTAGAGGGTTAAGGGTAGAGGGGAGGGAGATAAGAGTGAGTGAGTGAGAGAGGGAGGGAGTGGGAGAGAGATAGAGGGTAGAGGGTTTAAGGGTTTAGAGTTTAAGGGTTAGGGGTTTAGGGTTTAGGATTAAAGGTAGAGGGGAGAGAGATAGAGGGAGTGAATGAGAGAGAGAGAGATATGGGGTTTAGAGTTTAAGGGTTTAGGGTTAAAGGTAGAGGGGAGCAAGATAGAGGGAGTGAGTGAGAGAGATCTAAGAGAGGGAGAGGGGGTAGGAGGGAGAGTCTTGGGAGAGAGAGAGGGAGGGAGTGGGAGAGAGATAGAGGGTAGAGGGTTTAAGGGTTTAGAGTTTAAGGGTTAGGGGTTTAGGGTTTAGGATTAAAGGTAGAGGGGAGAGAGATAGAGGGAGTGAATGAGAGAGAGAGACCTAAGAGAGGGAGGGTCTTGAGAGAGAGAGAGGGAGGGAGTGGGAGAGAGGTAAAGGGTAGAAGATTTAAATATTTAAGGGTTAAGGGTAGAGTGGAGAGACTTAGGAGTTAGAGAGAGAGAGAGAGTTAGGAGGGGGAAGGGAGAGGGGAAGAGGGGAGGAAGAGGGGAGAGAAAGAGACCTAAGAGAGGGAGTGGTGTGGTGCTAGGACGGAGAGACTTCAGAGAGAGAGAGAGGAAGGGAGTGAGATAGATAGAGAGAAACAGTAGAGGGTTTAAGTGTTTAGGCTTAAGGGTTAAGGGTTTAGGGTTTAGGGTTTAACGGTA